>CM022949.1:48315487-48424950 GCA_012931725.1 Litsea cubeba | reverse complement strand
GGCCCCAATGGCGTGAGAATACCGCGTCCTTCTCCCAAACCGACTGGGTTTTGAGCGTCATAGCCCATTTTCTTCATAATAGCTTGTGCCACAGAACTATATAGGGATAGTTGATGCATACCTTCATTTTGGAAAGGTTCAAGCATAGAGTTTGATGAAGAAGCATCCGATCTATGGAAGAAGATCGGCTTTTCCTTTTTGAAGTTGCTGGAACAACGAAGGAAGCTGACGTAGGATCTTCTATATCAGAAGTTATCTCCATTGGAGTAAGAGCAGGCTGAACTTGCTGAGTGTCAGCTTGGCTTGACGATGTGTCGTCTTCTGGCTCTGAATCCGAATCCGTGTCTTGCATGATAGACACGAAAGAGACAACAAATTTGCCCCCAGGCTTTTGCTTTGCCTTCTTTACTTTTGTTGTGATGACCAGAGGCTTTGAAGGTTTGAGGGAGATGATGAAGGGAGTTTGAATGCTCTCTTCGGATTTACCGGATGATTGTTTTCTTCCGATGATTGTTGAGGAGCTTTGCCTTTATCTTTCTGGAGATTTTCGGCAAAGGATGCTGTGTGCTTATCCTCTTCTTCTTTTTCACCTTCATACATCTGTGAGTCTGCGAAGTGGACTTCTTTACCTTTAAAGGGTTTTTTGTCCGCAAAGACTCGATGTATCATGCCGTCGTCGCCAACAAACTTGATGCATTGATGTAGAGTTGAAGGGACAACACCATTCTCGTGGATCCAAGGGCGTCCGAGAAGGATGTTGTAGCATGAAAGGGCTTTTATTGCAGACACTGTGACCTCAGAGATAAGATCACCGAACTGCAACTTGAACCTGATTTTGATGATAGGCCTTTGAGTACTCCCATCGTATCCAAAGATAGATACAGATGTGTGGCTCAGCTTGCTGGGTGGGATGCCCAACTCTTCAAGAGCCGATGTGGAGATGAGGTTGAGTGCAGAACCTGGGTCGATCTGAACTCTGTGCATAGGCATTTCCTTGATATACCCTGTGAAGTACAGGGGTCGGTTATGCCTGGTTTCGCCAAGTAGGAGGTCGTCCTTTGTGAGGCGATGGTTGCACTGGCTGCTTTTTTAACCGAAAGGCATTCAATGCATGATCCCTTAGTTTTCTTCTTTTCTCCCTTTAAGGAGGCTTCTGAGTTTTTGACCCAGTAATCCATTTTAATTTGGAGGACTTGCGGGGCATGTTTGTCGACATCCTCATTCAGCTTTTGTAATTCCGAGATGAGATTATCACGAGTGTGCGGAGACATTCGCAACAAATCTAGGATGTGCAGACGTGCAGGTATGTGCTTGAAGTGTTCAAACAAGTCATACTTGAAAGCCTCCTTAGGGCCTGCATGTTCATCATTGTTGCCACTAGGGGCGCTTACAACATCTTTTCCCGAAGGATTTACATATGTAAAGGAAGATGGGTTGTAATTTTTGTGGTAGTCCCGGCCAGAGCGGGTGCCTCTACCAACTTCGAGAGCTTCTTGAGAAGGGTCTTCGTTTGGAAGATTGTCTTTAGGATCAAGAGGCTGTCATTTTTTCATTTGTTGAGGATGTATCAGCAGTGGAGTTGCCATCCTCAGTGATTGTGTTGCACGGAGCATTTTCTAGGAATAAGTCCTGAACAGCATCCAGCAACCTTTCTTCTTCGTTGACTAATTCATCGTCCCAAGCATCAATAGCTGGGAATTCTTCAGTCAAGAAGGGTGTGAACTTTGAATTCACAGTCTCAGGAGAAGAAACCTGAGAGGGTGTCATCTCAGTGAAAGTCACGTGAGACGAGGTGGCTTCAGAAGATACATTGCTAGGCGTCGCCGGAGTGTAAGTGCTCTCATCAGACGATGCTTCGGAAGAGCTATAATCCAGAATTATCACATTGCAGGAAGCTCTGACGGGAGACGTTGCCTGATCGGAGTCAGACTCATCCTCGGATGTAACAGGATCGTCTATCCAGCAATTTTCTCCATTTTTAGGAGTTAAGGGAGGATGTACCTGATGATCTTCAGGGACTTCAGGCTCTGGATTGCGAGGACGCCTGTTGACGCGGTCTTGCTCTTGTTCTAGAGCGAGACGCTGCAAGATCCTTGCATATTCTTCAAGATCAGGCATGGGAGCCAAATCTTCTTCTTCATTAAATCTTTGTGGCTCAACATGGTTGATTTCCACTGGAGTAAATGAGAGGTACTGGGTCAGCAGCATCTTCTTGTACAGCCTCTTGGTCTTCTTCATCATAAGAAGAGGATCCTTGTGGATGTAGAGGGTTATACCAGATTACTGGCATAAGATGAGACTCAGGAACCCATTCTTCATCGGAGAGGTATTCTCCTGTTTCAAGGGACTCCTCCCACTTATCTGTGTACTGGATTCGAATCCATCATCGGTGTCGCTGGACTCGTATCCATCAATGGAGAATCCAACTACCGAATTTGCAAGAGTATGATGCCTCCTGCATGGCTTCTTTGAATTGAGGTGGCATGAAATCACTGAGAGTGAATTTTCTTACCCCCTTTGAAGTCTCTGGAATGGATGTTTTTGTTGCTCCAGCGAAGCGGTAGAGGAAGCCTCTGCCTTTTCTTTGACTTCTTGTTTTGGTTGGGTCTTTTCTTGCCGTTTAAGCTTGAGGAGAGCTTCCTAGCCTGCCATTGCTGTGAGCTGTAGGCATTGTTTTCACGACCTCCCAATTTTCATCTTTCAGGAGATCGGGATGTACCCATATGGGTTGTCCGTCTGGTGTCGGGTAAGGAACCAGTTCCTCGGACGCTTGGATTGAGTTTTATCACCGTGAAGGAAGTAGTGATCTTCTTCTTCGGTGATTTTGATGTTTGTCCACATGTCACCATGTTGACGGAGGCAGACCCACAGTTTTTGTCAAAGGTGATGACTCCGTTTTTCCACATCTCGTTTATTTTCTCCCACAACGAAGCATTGATTGAGAGGATGCGAGATCATCTGGTGGTGTGGACAGTACCGAGGATCGTTGGTTTTGCCAACATCGCCCGGTCTTTTTGGTTCCGGCAAGGTGAGCTTGCCATTTGCCACAAGAGCCCCAAAGATTTCATCAACATCTGCATCAAACGGGTATTTTCTTCTCTACTCGTTCTTTGAAGGCATCTGAGAGTTCAGGTCTCTTACCAGCAGCTTTGTTTTCAGCTTCTTTGGTGGCTGAGGAGCTGACTTGATCTGCACATTGATGACCTCTTTCTTCTTTGGTTTAGAGGTTGCAATGGCGGTTGGCTCTTTTCTTGATGATTTCTGACTGTTGAGGTCTTTAATCACCATTTCAGCTTCCATGGAAGCTTCTAGGAGTTCTCCTAGGTTTTTTGATTTGTTGCCGATGATCATGGAGCGGATTCTAGCTCTCATGTTGTTTCGGCAGATGTCGACTAGCGACGCTTGTGGCAGTACATCAGAGCATTTGTATGCCATTGCTTTCCACTTATGAATGAAGTCATATGTTGACTCATTCTCCCCCTGTTTTAGGCTGCACAGCTGAGCCATAGTAGCGGGATGATCCTCACCTTTGAAGTGAGTCAGGAAGCGTGTCTCTAGCATGACCCAGTTTTGGATTGAGTCCTCCGGCAGAGTGGAGTACCAATCGAAGGCCGTACCATTTAGGGTACTTGCAAAGAGGCGGATCTTGAGTGCATCTTGATCCGCGATAGCTCCCGTCAGGATCTTAAAGTGGATGACGTGCTGTCTGGCTGATCCTTTCCCTGTATATGTTTGGAGAGTAGGATGCTTGAATTTGGTGGGGAATGGGACCGAGTCCATACATAAGGGATATGGTGGCTTGATCCCATGCTCCTTGAGTATATCCTCTTTCTTTGCTTTGGCGAGGATAGTGTATACGTCCTTTTTGGTGAGGGCGCGTGACTCATTTTCTTCTCCATTTACCTCATCGTCTTGATGATTCGGAGGAGGTTCATTGTTCGCCTGATTTTGGAAGGCGAGGAGAAGGTTTTCCATTAGAGTTTCAATCCTCTGTTGGCCTTGTTCTAACTGCTGAATGCGGGTGATCGCATCATCTAGAGGTGGATTGCGGGGTGATGGCTCAGAATTTGTAGCCAAGACGTTCATCCTTCGTGATTCGAACGAAGAAACTGTCCTGGTGACTGAGCTGGGGCTCATTCTTTTTGAAGAAGAGCTTGAGGAAGGATCACTCTGCCGTCCTTTGCTTGAAAGAGCAGGGGATTCTTCTGAATGTCTTCTTGTCCTGGAGACGCTGCGGGTCATCGGACGTCGGACATGGATTTTTGTTGCTGACTTTTGGCGCCTTCTGGTTTTTCCAACCATATGGACGGCAACAACTTGGTTGGGTCTATCTTTTTCGACCCATTTGGGAGAGACTTAAAGTGTAGGAAGCTGAGTCCTTTGCTTCTCTAGTCTCTTTTGTCTATACGACGCGCGACGGCGTATGCGACGAGCAATTTGAGCTTCGGTCAGCTCTGGCTGGGCTTTGACGATGAAGGATGTGCTCCCTCGGGCGCAGGAGCCGAGCCTGTCTTCTTTACAGTTGGGCAAGGACAGGATGCGAACCCTGTCCTTCGCCTGTTGCAGCGAAGCTTTGAATTTTTGGAGTTCGGCCCCTGTAGAGATGAAGGGTCGAACTGCAGGTTTGTAGGCCTTAGCAGGTGCTTGTAGAGGCCTTGTGATGCATGATCTGATTTTGGGCTTGTAGGAACAAGCCGGCTCATGCTGGTTTGACTTGGGAGTCAGGTTGGAGATGGATTTCTCCTCTTTCATGTAAGCAAGAGGGTAGAACTGGTTCTCCTTGAGTGGGGCCAGGAATGCTGGCTTGGTAGATGTTTGGGACCTTCTTTGTTTTGGTGAAGGTCTTGGGGACCAAGTCTTTGGATAGACCTGGTCGTTTGCTGGTTGAGGCTTCGTGGGGCTGCCACGGGCTTCGGGCCTTCTGGTGCTCGCCTTTGGTGTCACTGTAGTGACACGTTGAGAGGCGAGTTTCTGTTTCTTGGAGGGAGCAGTTTGTTCCTCGGGAAGTGGGAATGGTCCCAGCATCCCAAAGACGATAGTCCGGGGAGTCGAGGTCGACCCGGAGTTCAGAGAGTTGCTGAGGGAGTTGATGCTTCGGCAGCTGATGGGGCACTTGTAGGTGCACGTAGTTTACTTCTATTGAAGCATGACTTGGTGCTTGTTCTCATCGAAAGTAATGGTAAGCGATGCTGCCATTGTTAGTCTTTTTCAAAAATTTCTGAAACAAGACTACATCCATTAGTAATCACAAGAATATAATGAACATAAATGGGAAATTCTATGGTTTCGTCTTTCAAATTGCTCGAGGTAGATGACCCAAGCAATATGAAGAAGGCAAAATGTCATAGAGGGTACAATTGTTCTGATCACAGGTATGGTAAGCCCAGAATGAGCATTCCAATGAATGCGAGAAGCAATTGTGAACTTAAATTCGACTTATCGAGAAGCAGAGCTTGCTCGAGGTAAGAAGAATATAAAGTTGGAGTTACAAATGTGCCGGTCGCAATACAGTAGACCCTGAAAGGGCGTACTAGTACCGCTAGACACAAATGTTTTGAGACCGCATCCATGAGATGAGATTCTCTGTTTTGAAAGGTCAAGATTGGATGCATCAAAGAGAGCAGATGGTATTCCGATCTGAACATGGGCTCAGCAATTTCCGCGAGCGCCAGTGCTCAGAAAGAAATGAACCATAATTTCTCGGATCTGAATCCAAAAATGACGAGTTTTTTTTTTTGAAGGGCCAATATCAGGTTCATCAAAAAGAGCAAAAGGCACTCCAATCTGAACACGGGCTCAGCGATTTCCGCGAGCGCCAGTGCTCAGAAAGGAGAAGACCAAGATTTCTCCAATCTAAACCCCAAAATGACGGAATTTTTGTTTTGAAATTTTTTTTAAAAAAAAAAATCTTTTTTTTTAATTTTTTTTATTTATTTTTTTTAAAGATTTTTTTTTTGAAATTTTTTTTTTATTTTTTATTTTAAAATTTTTATTTAAAAAAATTTTTTTTTTTGAAAAAATTTATTTAAAAGACGAGAGAGTACACATAGGCCTCCTAACCCGGTCTTATGAAATCTTGATTGATAGAATTGCCCCCAGGTAAGGGTAGGATTACTTAATGAACCCGTTTGGAGAACCCTTGCCTAGAACAGTCAAGCTGTCTCCACACTCTGGACAATGCTTTTCTTGAATCAACCATGATCAAAGAACGCAGTTGGTTTAACCTTAGTGGTCTATGTCTTTTTTTTTTGATTTTATATATATATATATTTTAGATCTTTAATGAACTCATCGAAGAGAAACGATGGCCCAAAACCTTACTCGAACAGGCTCAACATTTCTGCAAGCGCGATGAACGATAGGAACGGATCAAGGTTTCTTAATTTTGAATTCAAAATGAAAAATCTGATTATATATATATATATTTAGATCTTTAATGAACTCATCGAAGAGAAACGATGGCCCAAAACCTTAATCGAACAGGCTCAACATTTCTGCAAGCGCGATGACCGATAGGAACGGATCAAGGTTTCTCAATTTTGAATTCAAATGAAAAATCTGATTATATATATATATTTTTTAGATCTTTAATGAACTCATCGAAGAGAAACGATGGCCCAAAACCTTAGTCGAACAGGCTCAACATTTCTGCAAGCGCGATGAACGATATGAACGAATCAATGTTTCTCAATTTTGAATTCAAAATTAAAAATCTGATTTTTTATATATATATTTTTTTTTGAAAAGAGAAAAAGTGGAAATAAATTCAAAGAATTAGAAATTTCCAAAAAATCTCATCTAATTTTTTAGATGCGGAATCCAATATGGCCACCAATTAGAAAGTAGCCAACGAATCGAGAAAAGAAATATAAGCATAGAGCAAAAGATATGATATGCAAATATTTTATTTCTAGCATCGTGTTCTCAAATGAACGGGTCCCACTGGGTGTGCCAGCTTGATGGACCGCGCTCCTGGCGCCTGGTCCTACCGAGGTCAGCGGACGTGGGAGTCCGTTGGGTCCGACCCTTTAGTAACCGGGGGGGCAAGGGGCGTGCATCAACATTTCTTTGTGTGGGTGTGCCAGATTTTCTATTTTACTTGGAATTGCAAGTGGTGATCCGGAGATCAACCTTCGCAAGTAAAAAGGAAATCAACTTCTTTTAAGTTTTCCATTGCACATATATTTAAGAAAAAAGACATTTTCTTGATTTGCCGTGAAAGGCGATTTTTTTTGGCATTTATAGCCGATTTTGGCGTTTATAGCCGTTTTACAATTCTTATCAATAATGAAAGATAAGAGTTGTGATTTTTGTCTCTTTAAAAAAAATACAAACTACAATGAAAAGCAAGAGAAGGAGGATCTAACTTTTCAAAAGATTGTGGCGGAACTGTTCAGATTGACGGTCGCAAGCCATATGTGGACTTCGCCATCATCCATGCAGATGAGAACAGAGGATGCTATTGATTCGCTTGGCTTGGCTATAACTTCAGGTTTTTAAAGGACAAAGACCAAAAGGAGGTCCTATGTCCAATAAAAAGCCGAGTAGACGGGCTGAAAAGCCATGTCTAAGCCAATTGGAGGCAGAAGGAGAAGACAAGGACCCTGGGGGGGGGGGGGGGATACCCCCCCAAGGGACTTTTATCACCTTGTAGCGGTGGTCGGTGTAAGATTTCCGCAGAGTTTTCTCTCTTAGATTTCTGACGCCTTTTTCTGTCTGAGTTTCCGGATTTTCTACAGTCTGTTGTCTGTGTGTTTGCGATTGTCCTTTTCTTCTTGGGGAGCTCTCCTATTTATAGGCTTTTAGGTAGCCATTTAGGAGGGTTTATGAGCCTTAATTGTCATAAAGCTACATAAAGGGAGGAGTTACAAGATTGAATTCTTTATTTTGTAACTCCTTTTTCTTGGCTTCTGATTGGCCGGAGGAGATTGAGAGCATTTAATCGCCTTTAATCGCTATGATGGGAGGAGTTTCATGGGTTAAATGCCATGAATCTCTTGACTTGTAATTCCCGAATGCTTGCTTCTGATTGACCCGTCCAAAGAAATGGATTAATGACTGTAATAAAGCTAGTCAATTAATCGCATTAAGTGGTCGCCGAGCAGTTGAAGAGTCACGGGCCGTGCCGTGTCTTTTGGGATTCTTTTGGCGGTGATCATTGATGGATCTTCATGTAGATCGACATCGGATGACCATGTAACTTCAGGTGTTAGTTTCCAACAGCGGGTCGGTACCATCTGTCCTGTCGATTTCTCGATCGGTCGGGTAGAAAACACACTTTTTTTGGTTGACCGGGTGGCGATCAATGTTGTTTTCGATACTCTTGATTAACCCATGTTTTTTGACGGATGTCAGAGGATTTGGTGTCTCAAAAGTATGAATTTTGGAAAATACCAGAGGTCGGACGCTTCGAATCGCAAAAAAACGGCGAAAACCGGGGTTTCCAGGGCCTTCCTGGAGATCCCGGGCCCCAGGGTCGTCGGCGACCCTGGGCCAGGGTCGTAGGGGTCTGCGACCCTGGACGGTTTTTTCCCCTTTTTGTCCCGTTTTGTGTCCATTTTTGCTGTTTTTTTATTCTTTTTTCTTCTGTAATTTTCCTTAACATTTTTTATCATTTATTGGCCTGATTTCCCTGTAGGAAACCTAATGAGAATCCTTGCATTTCCCTGTAGGAAACCTAATGATTGCCTCCTGAGCAATAAATAAAACCAACCATAGACTTTTGTTTTAGTTTTGAAGCCGTTTTGGGTCCTATCACCAGTAGCCTTGCTTTTTTCGCGATGAAGATGTCGCGGCTTGATGTGCTGTCAACCGATGTCCGATTGACTTGAAATTTCACAGGGAACCTAGTGGAGTCATTTTAAGATGATCCATAAGCTCTGTCTTAGAAACCATGATCCCGGAGAGCTTCGCCGCCGAGAGGCCTGATTTCGCTTCCGAGCGTCAAACTATGGTCAAATGTTGTCGAAATGACCTGAAATTTGACGTGTAGCCCTTTGTAAGCATTTTGAAGCCATTCATGTGCTCTATCTGATGAGTGATGGCCTCGGTGGTTCTCACCGCCGAGAGGCTTGATTTAGCTGTTCGAGGGTTGATGTAGGGTCAAACGTTGTCGGTTTGACTCGAAACTTGACGTGGAGACTTTTGGATGTATTTTGAGACCATCCATCGGCTTTGATCGAAGATTTGGTGTCTCCGATGCTTTTGCTGCCGTGAGCTCCTTTTCAGCTGCCAAAGAAGCAAAGTTAGGCCAAATGATTTTGAAATGGCCCGAAACTTCTTGTGTACTCCTCTTTTGGCTATCTTGAAGGATCTTGCCGTTTTTGTTTGATTCTGACAAGATTTGATTTTTTGGAAGTAGCATTGCCTATTTATGGCAGGTTGCGACTTCATGTAGCTCTTTGGATCTTTGAAGAGGCAAAGTGACATTTTTGATGTCAACACAGATATGTGGTCTTCTGACCCAGAAGAACCATCATCTCCAAAAGAAGTAGCCTACTTAGACCCGGTTTCAACAGGCGATTGGGATCATCCCATAGCAAGAAGACCCGTGGAAAGGAACAAAACCTTGGTCTGGAAATGCCCTTGAAACCCCAGAAGGTTTTGTTTAGCTGGAAGCCTCTGAAGATTTTGTGGAGGAACCACCTTCGAACCTTGCAACAGAAGATCCTGTTCAAAAGATAGACTTGGGAACACCAGATAACCCACGTCCAGTATTCATAAGCGAGAATATAAAGGATGATGAGTTACCCGAGTATATCGCTTTTCTTCGTGAGTTCATTGATTGCTTTGCATGGTCTTACGCTGAAATGCCTGGCTTAGACCCCAAAATAGCGGTCCACAAACTCAATATTCAAGAAGACATCAAGCCTGTCAAGCAAGGCCAAAGAAGATTACGTCCAGATGTGATGGATAAAATTGAACAAGAAGTTCAAAAACTCAAAAGCGTCGGCTTCATCCGTGAGGAGCAACATCCTGAATGGTTGGCCAACATTGTCCCCATGACAAAGAAAAATGGGCAGATCAGGATCTGTATTGACTATAGAGACCTGAATGGCGCATGCCCAAAAGATGAATTTCCGCTCCCCATACCAGAGGTAATGATTGATAATACCTGTGGATTCGAGCGAATGACATTCATGGATGGTTTCTCTGGCTACAATCAGATAAAGATGCATCCTGAGGATGAAAAACATACATCCTTTCAGACCCCATTTGGCGTGTATTGCTACACTGTTATGCCATTTGGTCTGAAAAATGGTGGTGCCACATATAAGAGGGCTATGATAAAAATATTCTAAGATATGCAGCACAAGACGGTTGAATGTTACGTTGATGACCTCGCCGTCAAAAGTAAAAGAAAAGAAGATCATCTCGAAGACCTTCGAGAAGTCTTCCTCCGGCTTCACAAACACAAACTGCGAATGTATCCTCTGAAATGTTTCTTCGGCGTCTCGTCGGGTAATAGTTCAGAAAGTTGGAATAGAGCTTGACCCCATAAAAGTCAAAGCCATTCTAGAAATGCCCTCTCCAAGAACCTTGAGAGAACTCAAAGGGCTTCAAGGGAGATTGGCCTACATCAGACGGTTCATCTCCTATCTTTCGGGAAAATGCCGTCCATTCTCCCGGTTGATGAAAAAAGGTGTAAACTTTGTCTGGGATGCTGACTGTGAAGCTGCTTTACAAGATATCAAGTCATACCTGACAAAACCTCCAGTGTTAGCTGCTCCTACCACTGGAAAACCATTCATCTTGTACACAAGAGCCCTTGATCACTCTCTGGGAGCTCTGCTTGCACAAGAAAATGATGAAAGAAAAGAAGCTGCTCTATATTACCTCAACTGCATGCTAGTAGGTGCAGAGCATCGCTACTTTCCAGTCGAAAAAGAATGTCTTACAGTGATGTTCGATGTACAAAAGCTGCGTCACTACTTGCTTTCTAACACAGTCTACCTGGTCTCGAGGGTCAACCTCTTGAAGGTCCTTGTCCCAAAGGCAGGTTCTCTCAATGCTTGACTGGCAAAATGGTCCATCCTTCTGTCACAATTTGATATCAGGTATGTACCACAAAAGGCAATCAAAGGGCAAGCTCTAGCGGACTTCCACGCAGAGCATCCATTGCCTAAAGATTCTCCACTCAGAGATGATCTCCCAGACGAACCAGTCTACAATGTGGAGACTTTCTCACAAAATGCTTCTTGGGACATGTACTTTGACGGTGCAACCAGCACAAATGAAAAAAGACAGCTGAGCTCGGGAGTTGGCATCCTCTTTGTTAGCCCCGACAAATACATGATTCCACATGCTTTCTCGCTAGTGGAACCATGCACAAACAATGCAGCTGAATATCAAGCTCTGATCCTAGGATTGGAACTCGCCATCGAATCCGGTATCACCATGCTGGAAGTCTTTGGAGACTCTCAACTGATCGTCAACCAGATGAATCAGAAATTTGAAGTCAGGATGCCTGATTTGCTGCCTTACTACAACAAGGCACAATCACTTCTGCAAAAGTTTGACATCTGTCACATCACCCACATTTGTAGAGGTGAAAACATACGTGCAGATGCCCTGGCTGGACTAGCCGCATCTATGGCAATCTAGGAAGGGGAAAACATGCAAATCACAGTGTGCGAAAAAAGAATCCTTCCTCCTCTTAACACACACCAAGCAGTTGCTGAATGCCACCAAGTGGTTGGAAGTCGGATTTCAATCCTTCAAACTTCAATTGGCAACTGGAGTGATCCGTTCATTGATTACATTATGTTCGGAATCCTACCTGAAGATCCAAAAGAATGGGTAAGCATCCAAAGGCGAACCCCAAGCTTTCATTTGGATATTCCTTAAAAAATCCTTTACAGGAAATCCTTCAACGGAGTACTTCTACGCTGCTTGTCACAACAAGAGGCTGAAGAAACACTCAAAGAAGTTCATGCTGGTCTTTGCGGAGCTCATCAGGCTGGTCCCAAACTCTATGATCAGATAAAAAGGTTAGGTTGTTACTGGCCTATCATGGTAGCTGACGCAATGCAATTTGCTAAGCGCTGCCAACAATGCTAAGTTCATGGAGATTACATTCATATGCCTCCAGAATGGCTACATCCTACAGCGATTTCATGGCCTTTCGAAGCCTGGGGTATGGACATCATAGGTCCTATTTCTCCCCCTTCGAGCAAAGGTCATCGCTTCATCTTCGCCGCTACGGATTATTTCTCCAAGTGGTCAGAAGCGTTTGCGCTCAACGAAATGAAGACCTCATCAGTCCTTCAGTTCTTGCGCACCAACATCATTTGTCATTTCGGCATACCCAAAAGACTCGTCCATGATAACAGACCACAATTCCGGGATCATCGATTCTACAAGTTCTGCGATAAATACAAAATCCAAAGCTGTCCTTCGACTCCATACAATCCGGCAGCAAATGGATTAGCAGAAGCTTTCAACAAGACACTTTGCAAAATCCTCAAGAAGATGGTCTCTAGTCACAAAATAGACTGGAGCGACAAACTGTCTGAAGCTTTGTGGGCCTGTCGAACCACCGTTCGAGACCAACCCATAGCACACCATTCTCCTTGGTCTATGGATGCGAAGCTGTCGTGCCCTTGGTAGTACAAATTCCTTCCTTGAGGGTATCCTTGCAAAATGACATGACTCAAGAAAGCAATGTCAAATTGTGACTCCATGAGCTAGACAATCTCGACGAGAGATGGCTCGAAGCTCAACAAAGCATTGAACTTTACCATGCACGCATGGCAAGATCTTTCAACAAAAAGGTCAGGCAACGCGCCTACAAAAAGGGTGACTTGGTTCTTGTGGTAAAAAGACCAATGGTCTTCGCTCACAAGTCCAAAGGAGAATTTGAGCCAAAATGGGAGGGACCCTCAGTCATTGACAAGGATTTCTCCAACGGCACATATGCACTCCTAAACATGGAAGTTGACAGATGTATGCTGCACATCAACGGCAAGTTCTTAAAGCAGTACTACCCTTGAAGACTTACCCAACTGGGTAGGAGCAATGCCTGTACGGCCAAAACCGATTTCCAGGTACACGCTCGCTAAACCCACCTTTTTTAGAATTTTTAATATTGAAATTTCTAGAAATTTAAACAATGCTTACTTTCATCGTTTCATTGTTCAAAAATCCAAGTTTAGGAACCTTTCCCTAACTTGACCAAAATTTTCAACCCTTGAACCCAAAATTCATGGTTTGAAACGAAATCCGGATTCAGGGATTTCCACCCTAGTCCACCCAACCTTTTACCGCCGAAATGGTTTTAGGTCAAAACTTAGGACCCTTGTGTCTTTAAACAAAAAAAATGGTTTTTCAAAAAACCGCGGGAAAGCGACGCTTAGTCAATACTCGCACAAATCGGAAGCATGTGAACCACATTCGACACTTCCAAAATAGCAGGGAAGCGGCATTTTGTCGATACTTGCAAAATCCAAAACCGTGGAGATGCAACATTTCAGTTGATATCCATGACCCAAAGGTTCGAGAAAACCACAAATTTCAAAAATCGTGGGGAAACGACATTAAGTCAGTATCTGTAAAACCAAATTTTTTGAAAAGCAAGGATGCGACATTCCATCGATACTTGCACCCAAATCCGCGAGGATGCGACATTCCATCGATACTCGCAACCGAATGAGCAAGGATGCGACATTCCATCGATACTTGCAAGAACATTCAGCAGGGAGGCGACTTTTAGTCGATACTTGCATTTTAAAAACCAAACCGGCTATAAATGCCACCAAAACAGGCTATAAATGCCACAAACCGGCTATCGATGCCACCAAAACAAACCGGCTATCAATGCCACAAAACAAAACCGGCTATCAATGCCACAAAACAAAAAAAAATTTGGCTTAAAAAAAACCCGGCTATCAATGCCACAAACCCGGCTATAGATGCCACCAAAACCGGTTATCAATTCTACAAATCGGCTATTAATGCCACAAACAAAATCTGGCTCCCATGCCAAAACAATCATTTGACAAAAGATTTTCACAAAATGACAAGCTTTTGATCAAATCCCATTTAGCAATTACTTTGACCACAAAAAGATTTAAGTGAGCATTGGGAAAACAAAAAAAAATCCCATTTAGCAATCACTTTCATCACAAAAAGATTTAAGTGAGGTAGGGAAAACAAAACAAGAAAAAGAGTACCAAAAAATACATGCGGTACCATAAAAAAAAAGAAAGAAAGTGTTCCCAAGCACTACAAAAAAATAGAGTACCAAAAACACATGCGGTACCAAAAAAAGAGAAAGTGTTCCCAAGCACTAACAAAAAAAAAAAGAGTACAAAAAAAATACATGTGGTAGCAAAAAAAGAGAGGAGAGAATGATAGTTTCTGTAAAAAAAAAAAAAAAAAAAAAGGAGCTCAACCAAAAATGGTCTCCAGCCAAGATTTCTGCTCCTCAAGCAAACTGTTGGCCTCAGCCGTTAGGGATTCCAAGGCACGCTTCTTCAGGAACTTGCCATGAGATGCTAGAGAATGCTGCAATCCTTCTTTCACACCGGGAAGCTTATCCAGAGCAGTTCGCCATTGTTTGTTCTCTTTAGACCTCCTTTCAAGAACTCGATCAGCATCGGCAACCCGGTGAATCAGAGCACTTTCCCTGTCGCGAGGCTCTGTTATTGCAGCCCACTTGGCAGCAACGTGTGCCTGCAGATGCTCAAGACGTTTCCTGGCCTCATCGACCTCCCTATCAAGGATGTTAAGGTCATGTGTCAGCCCAATGATGGCTAGCTCTTCTAAGTTCTTCTCTCGGACTATCTGCTTCCTACTTTGTGTAGCCTCATTCAGGACAGACTTAGCCTTATCAGCAGGATCCAGGAACATCTCCTTGAAGAACTGGTCATCAGCCAAACCCATGGCCTCAAACCATTTGTCACCCAACTCAATGATCCTATCAACGATCGCCCTGGCACCTGTGACATCCAGACCAGCCTCTTCGGCATCACCGAGAATCTCATGCACATGCTGGATCATGCCAAATCCGGCATCCAAGTGCCCAGCAAGGAGAGTCTCAATCCAAGAGCTCAAAACCCGCACCACCACATTCTTCTCAAAAAGAAGAGATGGCCCAGCTGAAGATTCGCCCCGCTCCGTCGGTCGGCTGCCCATGTCATGCCCCGTTGGAAGAGGAACAAAAGAACTCTTTCCAGTTGGAGCTGCTGGAGAAGGAATTTCAGCACGAGGTATCTCTTCAATAGTGTCAAAACTGGTCCCAAGAGCCTCTACCTTTGGATCGACCTCTGGCATCCCTTGCTCTGGTTCTGAAGGAAGCAACGGACTCTCCTTGTCACCTCAAAACCTGCCAAAGAAACACAAAAAGGTATGAACCTGTTTGAAAATCATTATCAGGGTTATTACTACAAAATACCTTCTTTGACGACTGGCGGAACACTCTCTTCCTCCATGAACTCATCGGAAGCATCATCAACATTTGCGTCCATCGATGGTTCAAAGTCATCGGAATCCTGTGGCAAGTCAGCGAACAAGAAAAATGTTAGCAAACCAAGTCACAGACAAAAAAAAAAAAGCAAAAGAAGTTATAGCAATTGGAGATTCTGGATTCAATCCAGAGTCCCTCGGTTCTTCTTCAGGTGCCCCTACAGGATCTATCACCACCTCATCGGTTGGAACCTCAGGTATCGCCAAATCTTCCTCTGCTAAAAAAAAAGAGGAGCAGCAGGGAGAGAAAACAAATCAAGACATGGAAAGATCCCATGAAAAGAAATGGAAAGAGAAAGAGGAAGAATCATACCTTCACCGACGGTATCTTCTTCTCAGCTTCTCTTCTCTGGAGGCTCGTCAGCATTCCCTGGCACCTCCTCATTGATAGTAAGAGGGACTTCTAAGTCAGAAGAGTCCTCATGCTGCCCCTTGCTGCGATGATGACTCCTCTTCCTCTTACTTCTACGGGCTCGCTTCTTAGAGGAACCTGCCCCACTATTAGAGTCAGGTCTCCCACTTGACTCCTCACTGGATGGTCTACTCTGGCCAATAGACTTCACGGAAGCTTGCCTCTGTGCCACTTGCATCCAAGCATCAAGTTCGGCTTCCTCCTGTTCTAGCTGCTCTAAAGCCTCATCAGGTATTTCTCGAACAGCTTCAGAACCAATGTCGCCCTGGTCACCAAGAAAGCCTATCTTGTGCTTCTCTCCAGAAAGGAAAGCCTAAACTTCCTCTCTCCGGACGCCATCTGACTTTCCAAGGCCCTTTCCAGATGCCAGCTTCACATTAAGCTCCTTCTTGGAAAGCCCCCGATACGCCGAAAAGCTCTCCGCGAACCACTTCGCAAAGTCGGCAGTCCGGGAAGTCGACAACACAGGATAAGAGATCATGGTTGAAGTGTCTTCAGCACTATAGAAAGCCCATGCATTTCTCCCGTCCTGTAAACCTCCAAAGCGCTTCACCATGCTTGAAGGCGCTCCAACAACGCCTTAAGAAAAGCCCAACTGCAAAGCAAAGCGAGAGGGTACATACGGCTGGATGTCGACGAAAAGATGTCTGCGGTACACCATCGTGCCGACACGTATGCTGAAAAGCCACTCCTTCTCTGCGTTCGTCAAGGAGTAATGCCTTCCCGACCCCCGCCCTGGTGGAGTCTCGGGAGGCACCAAAATCAAAAGCCTTCTTCCGTAGCTCCGGAGAAAGCTTCACTGAAGACTGCCCCATCTCGACGTCCGTGAACCGTCGGATCCTCATGCGGGCAAACAAAAGTGATTCGGACACGGCTTTGCCCTAAGCTAACCAAATCATCAGAAGATCATCATCCTGTGCAGCACCCAGCCGGTAGAAGCCAGGACAGTGGTACACATACCATGAATAAAAGATGTGGGCTGAAAATACCCTGTTCATGGAAAGCCCAAGCCGAACCAAAAAAGCAGCAGCTTGCAGTTCGGTACACAAGTAGGAGTAAAGAGCTGGCACCAAAGCAAGCTGCTCTCCAAATGCCATCTGACAAGCCGAAAAAATACAATGCGGCCTGATGTACGTTCCATCTCCTCTATAAAAGATGGCCTCACCTAGCCAAGAAGTGAGGTAAACACGAGATCTCTCCGCAGTGCAATATCAGGACATATGGCGTTTGTACTCGCACAGAAATCTCTCAACTCTTCTTGCATATCCAAGATCTTCTTCGAACTTGGATTCTGAGCCCTGGCTTCCTGGGTCACACTATCAGAAGACTCCATGCTATCAAAAAAGTTGGGGAACGAAGAGCTAGAACTCTTCCAACTACTGGATCTAACTTTCAAACCCTCCTTCTCCTTCAAAAAATTCATAGAAGGCGATAAGCTGAAAGTACAGAAGCCTGAACTCCTCAGACTGCTCCTCAAGGACGCTATCGATCGGCATAAACTCCTCATAGAGTTTGCCAAGGATGGGCAATCCAGTAATGGCGCTCAGCTCCTTCAAAGAGAAACCAATCTCACCATTCGTCACAACGAAGGTATTGGTTTGTGGAAGGAATGACTCCAACATAGCCATGAAGGCCTCGTCGGAAAAGATCACAGTCTCCCTAAAGGCGCGGACTGCATAAAAAATCTCGGCTTCCTTCAAAACAGTGCCACCAATCAGGAGGACACGATCAGTCCACGACTTCCACTCGGAGTCAGCACTGAAATGGCCTCGAAGGCTTTATCCAATTGTTGCCGTCACTGCTGAAAATACCAAGGCCCACCGGTCTCAAATCAACCAATGGATAATCAGAGCCCTGGTAACCACTGGACGGCATCAACATGTCCATGTCAACAAGCGACCTCTCCGTGTATCCAGGAGAACCGCCAACAAAAACCCCGGTCTTGATTACATTTGTCCTTCTCACCCAGCTTGGAGGATCTTCCCTCTTAAAGCACGTGGGGGCAAGGCTCATGATCGAGACGGTGCGATCAAACGTCGACTTGGTAGCAACAGTCTTCTTCTCACCATCTGCCGTGAAAGAGAACTGAAATCATCTCCTCTGGTATGTTATGTCATCAGGGACAGCATCAGCAAAGAAGAAGGTAGGCTTGTGTAAAACACTCTGATCTTCCATCACCCATGGACGACTCCTTACCATGATCTTATAGAATTCCTCTCCCTTGAGAGCGATCTGTAGCTGCCTCATCTCATCTCTGTTGAGGGAGTCGCACTGTTCCAGATTTCTCTCAGCATACTGGACCTTCTCCCAGGCATGCTGAATGGCCGGATTAGAAAATCTAGCAGATCGACGAGGTACGCTTGTAGCAGGCTCTTTACCCTTGTTCGTTCTGGAGGAACCACCTGCAAAGGATGGAAAAGAAAAAGATCAAACATCAAAATGACAGAATTTCGCTAAAAATAATCTGGCGAGATTCTGACATGACTCCGGGGCAATTCCGAAGAAAATGAACTACTCCGAAAGAAATAGAAAGCTTGAAGATGGGCTCAACATTGCTGCGAGGTTCGAACAAAGCTAGACTTGTAGCCAAAGGATACTCTCAAGTTGAAGGAGTTGATTTTGAGGAAACCTTTGCTCCTGTAGCTCGTTTGGAGTCTATTCGAATTTTATTGGCTTATGCTAGTAGCATGAGAATTAAACTGTTTCAAATAGATGTGAAGAGTGCCTTCTTAAATGGTGAAATAGAGGAAGATGTTTATGTTACCCAACCTGAAGGTTTGAAGATCCTCATCACCCAGACTATGTGTTTAAATTGAAGAAAGCTCTCTATGGCCTGAAACAAGCTCCAAGAGCCTGGTATGAGAAGCTCACAAGTCACTTACTTGAAAATGATTATATGTGTGGAAATGTGGACAAGATCCTCTTCATTAAAAAGGTTGATAAAGATATTCTCCTTGCTCAGATATATGTTGATGACATAGTTTTTGGATCCACATCAGAACCATTAGCTCAAGGATTCTCTCAATTGATGAGCTCTACTTTTGAAATGAGTCTGGTAGGACCCTTACAATTCTTTCTAGGATTACAAGTTAGTCAGACTGATCATGGTATCTTTCTTAGTCAATCCAAGTTTGCTCTAGAAATAGTGAAAAAGTTTGGCTTAGGAGAATCTAAGGCTAGTTGTAATCCTATGGGATCTACTACTAAAATCTCTAGTGATCTTCAGGGTAAGAGAGTAGATCATAAAATTTATAGAAGCATGATAGGGAGCCTTCTTTACCTTACAGCTGGCAGACCAGATATATCATTTAGTGTTGGAATTTGTGCTAGGTATCAATCTGATCCCCGAGAGTCTCGTTTTAAGGCTGTTGAACGAATCATAAAATACATTCATGGGGCTTCTCATTATGGTATCTGGTATCCCCGTGACTCGACTCTGCAATTAATTGGATATAGTGATACAGACTGGGCAGGATCCATAGATGATAGAAAAAGCACTGGTGGCTGCTGCTATTTCATAGGTAACTGCTTAGTAGCTTGGCATAGCAAAAAGCAAAATTCTGTATCCTTGTCTACTGCAGAAGCTGAATATATTGCTGCAGGTAGCTGTTGTGCTCAGTTGTTGTGGATGAAACAAACTTTGTTAGATTATAATGTTCCACAACAATGCATGCCTGTCATGTGTGACAACTCAAGTGCCATTAGTATCTCTAAAAATCCTGTTCAGCATTCTCGCACTAAGCACATTGACATTCGTTATCATTTTCTACGTGATCATGCTGATCAAGGAAATATTGAGTTAATTTTTGTTCCAACAGATACTCAATTGGCTGACTTATTTACTAAAACCCTTGGAAATGGTCGGTTCATAAAATTGAGACATCAGTTGGGCATTGGCCCATGCCCTGATTTCTAACTTTTTGTTGGTTAATCACCTGTTACCATAATTTATTTTTATCATATCTCTTATTAACAGGTGCTACTAACAAGGTTTTGTGTTTTCTCGTTGATGGGCAGGCTCCTTTGCAATAAGATGTCAAAGGGGGAGAGAAATATCATGTGGTCACCAATTAAGGGGGAGAAGATTCAAGGGTTTAAGGGTTCTCTAGTTTAGGGGGAGGAAAGCTTCTCTTCAAGGTGTGCTTTTGTTGAGGGGGAGAAGCTAAGTCCTGTGTCGTCGCTCTCGCAAGGAAAATCCAAAGCTCCAAAACATCCAAATGCTCCCGAACATCCAAAGCTCCTTAAATGTCCAAAGAAGTTGATGTTCAAGTTTCAAAGAAGATTGAGAGAGAGAGTTCAAGCTTCTAGAGTTGCCATCAAATTGCAAAGGGGGAGATTGTTAGAGTTTTTATTTTGTTGCAATTTGATAGGATGCATTCAATGTGATGGCTTGACCTCTCATTCATTCATGTTCTTAATCTTAGGATCATTATGCATATTTATCTTTCATAATCTTTGATTTTATTATATGATATGCATGATTTTCAAAGTCATTATGTCTCTTAAGATCATGAAGTTTTTATTCAGGTTTTCAAGTTTTCAAGTGTTTTAATCCTTGGTTTCAAATTTTCATTTCAAGCTTCCCAATGTTTTCACTTTAAATCTTTTCCTTTTTACTTGAAGGTTTCATGTCTTTATATTTTCTCTTTTAATCCTTTCTATTTCATGAATCCAAGCTTGAATCAGTGTCTAATAGTCCCCTGGAAAGATGCCCTCAAAACTTTCAAGTTTCTATTTTTTCAAATTTCTGGGCATGTTTTCGGTCGACCTCCTGTGTGGTCGGTCGACCGAACCAAGGGTTTCGGTCGACCGACCACACTGAGAGGTCGACCGAAAAGTTAGCCGTTGGGGCTTCCTGCAACGGGCAGATTTATGTCCGTTTGAGGTAGGTCGACCGGGCACAGGGGCAGGTCGACCGAAGACTATCCGTTGGGAACTTTTTGGCTATAAAAAGTGGTTCTTTGTTTGGGAAAGGCTGCTGAACTTTAATGGACTTTTGAGGCCAAGGAAGGACAACCTTTTAAGATACTTATTGAAGGGATTATGGGACAAAACCATGGATTCAACCTTTGATTCATCACAAATGGGTGTGCTCTCTTTTCTCAATATATCTCATGCTTTGTCTTAATCTTTGTTTTCTTTCAAAAGCATATTATAAGTAAATGAATGTTGTCTTCCTATCATCTTTAGATCTTTAAACTTGTTTATCCATAGGACTACAACATATGACTTGTAATTCACATGAGTTTTTTTTTAATGGTTTAAAACTAACTTGTTTGATTTAAGTTACATTTGTTTAAACTCAAGTTAGCTTATCTTTTCAAACCATGTGTTCTTCATTCTACTCTTTCTCATACATATGATTAACATCTTTGCATCATTCAAAGTTTCATCTTTCTAAAAAGAGATAGAGTGGTTTCTAGTATATGCATAAATCATAGACTTTCTCATTCATATGCATGTATCTAGAGATTGATATTTCATTTTCAAATCAGCCTATTTAGAGGCACTTCATTGCACTTAAATTGTTCTCTTATGCATGCATCAATAGGCATTTTATTTAAGAGAGAATCCTCTTCTTGTAAAGGTTGGTGCTTAGCCTTGAAAAGCACATGTTATGTTGTAAAGGTTCATGCTTAGCCTTGAAAAGCATAGTGATGTATTTGTAAGGTTTGAGGTGATCCTAAACCTTAATTTGTGTTAGTGAAAATCCGGTAGGGTTACCGGGAGTGGATGTAGGCACGTTGGCCGAACCACGATAAATACTTGTGTCATGGTGATTGCTCTTTTGCTTACCTTATGTGATTGATGCTTCTATTGTTTGTTGTTTCTTGTTGTTATCTTCTTGTGAATGATTAACTTAGAGACCTCTCTTTTTCACAAGATAATTAATATTCAACAAAGCATAAGTGACTTAAAAGCTAAAAGAATTAAAATTGGTCAAAGTCTTTGAGCTCACCCTATTCACCCCCCCCTCTAGGATTCGATCTTGGACTTTCAATTGGTATCAGAGCCTAGGTGCTCTTGTTTAGGTCTAACAACCTCGAGTTAGAATCCTTAGAGTGTTTTATTTTATTTTGTGGTCATAATGCATGCCCAATTAGGAGAAGGTCATGCCACTAATAGACCACCCTTGTTTAATGGATCTCATTACCGCTATTGGAAGATTAGGATGCAAGTCTTCTTAGAGTCTCAAAGTCTAGATGTGTGGAATATCATTGAAGAAGGGTACCATGAACCTACTATCACTGAACAAGATACTGAAGGATATGTTATATCTATCAATCCTAAGCCTAAGAAAGAGTGGACCAAGGAGAAAAAGATAGGGCAAATCTGAATGCTAAAGCTAAAAATACCTTATATTGTGCCTTGTCTCAAGAAGAGTTCAACAGGGTAGTAAACTGCATTACTGCTAAGGAAGTTTGGGACACCTTAGAGATCACTCATGAAGGGACTAATCAAGTTAAAATAGACAAAATTCAAATGTTGACTACCAAGTATGAAGAACTCAAAATGCAAGAGGAAGAAACCTTTGACGAGTTCTATACGAAATTTATGGAGATTGTTAATTCCCTCATAGGTCTAGGAGAAAAGATGGATGAATCCAAGGCTGTTAGAAAAATCTTAAGATCTCTCCCTAAAAGGTTCAAACCCAAGATTGCAGCCATAGCTGAAAGTAAAAATGTTGACAAGATCAAGATTGAAGAACTTAGAGGAAATCTTCTCACCTATGAATTAGATTTTGAGGTCCCTAGCAAGAAGAAAGGTGTAGCTCTTAGCTCCCAACAAAAAGAAAATGACAATGAGAGTGAGAGTGATGAAGACATAATCATGCTCACTAGGAAGGTTAAAACTTTATTAAAGAACAAAAAGAACTTCAAAAATTTTGAGGAATCAAGAAATGAAAAATTTCAGAGGAACTCTAGGGGATCTTTTATCAAGAAGGATGTGCAATGTTACAACGGTAAAGGCTTTGGGTACATTGCTACAAATTGCTCTACCTCTAGAGATACAGAAAGGAAAGATAAGAAAGGAAAGAAAATTTTAAACATAACATGGGATGATGATGAAGATGAATGTAGTGACAATGATGAACCTCAAAATGATGAAGATAATGATAACTCCACCTCTTGGCTTCTATTTACACCTATTGAAGAAAATGAAGATCATAATGTTGTAATAGAAGACACCATAGGGGAAGAGGAAGCAAATGATGAAAATAATGAAGTTGATTTACAACAAGCCTATGATGAGGTATATGAACTATGTGAAGTCATAACCAAGAAGAACAAAAGTTTAAAAGTTGAATCTAAAAGGCTTGTGAATGATTTAAATGTTTTAAAAGATCAATTAACTTTGAAAGACAATGAGATAAGAGATATTCAATCTAAGTTGACTACTTCTAATAACAATCTAGCTAAAGCTGAAAAAGAAATTCATAATTTACAATGTTTGCTAAAATCTAGTCAACAAGAAACTGAATCTCTTCAAATGAAACTCATAAAAGGAAAACATATTGTTGATAAATTTACTTTGGGAAATGACAAATTTTACCAAATGCTGGGCATGAACAAAATTTTTGGTAACAAGAATGGCGTAGGTTTTGAATGCTCTTCTAGTAGCAAGAAGAATAGTTTTCAACATATTACTAGGACTCATTTCAAACCTATAGACAAAAACTTTTTTACCTCTAGATGGACTTGTCATTTTTGTAATCGTATTGGTCATCTAGTTCCAAATTGTCCTTTTAAGATTAGGCTGGCTCAAAATCATCCCTCTAGAGCTCTTTTTAAATTTGTCCCCAAAATCACTACCTCTACATTCATTAAGGCTACTTGGATTGAAAAAGAGAAAAGTGTCAAGAACTTCCTAGTTCAAACCGCTCTAAAAGTTAAGGAAAACTCTAGACGGTTTTTGGATAGTGGGTGCTCCAAACATATGACTGGAGACCGTTCTAGATTTATCACCTTTGAGAACTATGATAGAGGAAATGTCTCATTTGGAGACAACCGGAAGGCTCAAATTATTGGAAAAGGTTGTGTTGGAGGAGATCAAATGCCTACCTTAAAAGATGTTTTCCTTGTGGATGGCTTAAAGCATAATCTTTTAAGTATTAGTCAGTTATGTGACAAAGGAAACAAAGTTATATTTGATAGCAAATCTTGCAAAGTTCTAAATGAGAAATCCCACAAAGTTTTACTCACTGGATTATAGACTAAAGATAACATCTACACTATAGAAGAATGCCGTGAAAATGAATCCATGAGTTTAATGACAAAGAATCAAGAAAACCAGTTGTGGCATCAAAGAATGGGTCATATAAATTACAAATTGATGAAGATCTTATCCAAGAAAGAAATTGTTGGAGGAATACCCAAATTAGATGATTTTAAATCTGAATTATGCAAAGCTTGTAAAATGGGTAAGCAAATCAAGAAAAGCTTTAAAGGTCTGAAAGATATATCCTCTTCTCGTCCCCTTGAGCTCATTCATATGGATCTTATTGGACCTGCACCTGTTCAAAGTATTGGTGGGAGAAAGTATATTCTGGTTATGGTTGATGACTATTCTAGATTTGGATGGGTAGCCTTTCTTCATGCAAAATCAGATGCAGTAGATAATATTATACGGATTTGCAAGAAAATTCAAGTTGAGAAGGATTGCAAAATTAAGAAGATAAGAAGTGATCATGGAGGAGAATTTGAAAATGAAAGGTTTACGGATTTATGTGAAAGCCATGGGATTAATCATCAATTTTCTGCTCCAAAAACACCTCAGCAAAATGGAGTGGCTGAAAGAAGGAATAGAGTTATCCAAGAAATGGTTAGAACTTTACTTAATGAGAAAAATCTTGCTCGCAACTTATGGGCTGAAGCTATCAATACTGCTTGCTATCTTATTAATCGTGTTTATTTGACAAAGAACACTAACAAAACTCCTTATGAGCTCTATTTTGGAAGAAAACCAAATCTGGGGTATTTAAAAGTGTTTGGTATTA
Organism: Litsea cubeba; assembly: GCA_012931725.1. Lineage (NCBI taxonomy): Eukaryota > Viridiplantae > Streptophyta > Magnoliopsida > Laurales > Lauraceae > Litsea > Litsea cubeba. The sequence goes on along the minus strand of CM022949.1, from coordinate 48,400,075 downwards.
AGTGTTATATTTTAAGAGATAGAGAGCAGTTGGAAAAGTTTGATTCTAAATCTGATGAAGGGATTTTCTTAGGATATTCTGATAAGAGCAAGGCTTATAGAGTGTTCAATCTCAGAACCATGACTGTAATGGAATCAGCTCATGTTGTCATTGATGAGACTAATCAAATTAAAGAAGCTATTCATGATGATGAAGAAGAGACCTTAGTTGAGCAGACTACCCCATCTGAAATTGAATATGAAATCCCCTGTACTGCTATTATGCCCACAAAGTTATTAAAAGATCACAACTTGGATAATATCATTGGAGACATCAAAAGTGGGGTCATGACAAGAAGACAGGTTCATAATCTGTGTGCTCACTACTCTTTTGTTTCACAAATTGAGCCCAAGAACTTCTCTGAAGCAGAAACCAAGTCTGAATGGATTGATGCCATGCAAGAAGAATTAAATCAGTTTAAAAAGAATGAGGTGTGGGATCTTGTACCTCTCCCTGAAGGCAAAAGTCAAATTGGCACTAAATGGGTTTTTAAGAACAAGCTGGATGAATCAGGAAATGTGATAAGGAACAAAGCTAGACTTGTAGCCAAAGGATACTCTCAAGTTAAAGGAGTTGATTTTGAGGAAACCTTTGCTCCTGTAGCTCGTTTGGAGTCTATTCGAATTTTATTGGCTTATGCTAGTAGCATGAGAATTAAACTGTTTTAAATGGATGTGAAGAGTGCCTTCTTAAATGGTGAAATAGAGGAAGATGTTTATGTTACCCAACCTGAAGGTTTTGAAGATCCTCATCACCCAGACTATGTGTTTTAAATTGAAGAAAGCTCTCTATGGCCTGAAACAAGCTCCAAGAGCCTGGTATGAGAAGCTCACAAGTCACTTACTTGAAAATGATTATATGTGTGGAAATGTGGACAAGATCCTCTTCATTAAAAGGTTGATAAAGATATTCTCCTTGCTCAGATATATGTTGATGACATAGTTTTTGGATCCACATCAGAACCATTAGCTCAAGGATTCTCTCAATTGATGAGCTCTACTTTTGAAATGAGTCTGGTAGGACCCTTACAATTCTTTCTAGGATTACAAGTTAGTCAGACTGATCATGGTATCTTTCTTAGTCAATCCAAGTTTGCTCTAGAAATAGTGAAAAAGTTTGGCTTAGGAGAATCTAAGGCTAGTTGCAATCCTATGGGATCTACTACTAAAATCTCTAGTGATCTTCAGGGTAAGAGAGTAGATCAGAAACTTTATAGAAGCATGATAGGGAGCCTTCTTTACCTTACAGCTGGCAGACCAGATATATCTTTTAGTGTTGGAATTTGTGCTAGGTATCAATCTGATCCCTGAGAGTCTCATTTTAAGGCTGTTAAACGAATCATAAAATACATTCATGGGACTTCTCATTATGGTATCTGGTATCCCCGTGACTCGACTCTGCAATTAATTGGATAAGTGATGCAGACTGGGCAGGATCCATAGATGATAGGAAAAGCACTAGTGGCTGCTGCATTTCATAGGTAACTGCTTAGTAGCTTGGCATAGCAAAACGCAAAATTCTGTATCCTTGTCTACTGCAGAAGCTGAATATATTGCTGCAGGTAGCTGTTGTGCTCAGTTGTTGTGGATGAAACAAACTTTGTTAGATTATAATGTTCCACAACAATGCATGCCTGTCATGTGTGACAACTCAAGTGCCATTAGTATTTCTAAAAATCCTGTTCAGCATTCTCGCACTAAGCACATTGACATTCGTTATCATTTTCTACGTGATCATGCTGATCAAGGCAATATTGAGTTAATTTTTATTCCAACAGATACTCAATTGGCTGACTTATTCACTAAACCCCTTGGAAATGAACGGTTCATAAAATTGAGACATCAATTGGGCATTGGCCCATGCCCTGATTTCTAACTTTTTGTTGGTTAATCACCTGTTACTATATTTTATTTTTATCATATCTCTTATTAACAGGTGCTACTAACAAGGTTTTGTGTTTTCTCGTTGATGGGCAAGCTCCTTTGCAATTAGATGTCAAAGGGGGAGAGAAATATCATGTGGTCACCAATTAAGGGGGAGAAGATTCAAGGTTTAAGGGTTATCTAGTTTAGGGGGAGGAAAGCTTCTCTTCAAGGTGTGCTTATGTTAGGGGGAGAAGCTAATTCTTGTGTCGTCGCTCTCGCAAGGAAAATCCAATGCTCCAAATCATCCAAATGCTCCCGAACATCCAAAGCTCCTTAAATGTCCAAAGAAGTTGATGTTCAAGTTTCAAAGAAGATTGAGAGAGAGAGTTCAAGCTTCTAGAGTTGCCATCAAATTGCAAAGGGGGAGATTGTTAGAGTTTTTATTTTGTTGCAATTTGATAGGATGCATTCAATGTGATGGCTTGACCTCTCATTCATTCATGTTCTTAATCTTAGGATCATTATGCATATTTATCTTTCATAATCTTTGATTTTATTATATGATATGCATGATTTTCAAAGTCATTATGTCTCTTAAGATCATGAAGTTTTTTATTCAGGTTTTCAAGTTTTCAAGTGTTTTAATCCTTGGTTTCAAATTTTCATTTCAAGCTTCCCAATGTTTTCACTTTAAATCTTTTCCTTTTTACTTGAAGGTTTCATGTCTTTATATTTTCTCTTTTAATCCTTTCTATTTCATGAATCCAAGCTTGAATCAGTGTCTAATAGTCCCCTGGAAAGATGCCCTCAAACTTTCAAGTTTCTATTTTTTCAAATTTCTGGGCATGCTTTCGGTCGACCTCCTGTGTGGTCGGTCGACCGAACCAAGGGCTTCGGTCGACCGGCCACACTGAGAGGTCGACCGAAAAGTTAGCCGTTGGGGCTTCCTGCAACAGGCAGATTTATGTCCGTTTGAGGCAGGTCGACCGGGCACAGGGGCAGGTCGACCGAAGACTATCCGTTGGGAACTTTTTGGCTATAAAAAGTGGTTCTTTGTTTGGGAAAAGTTGCTGAACTTTAATGGACTTTGAGGCCAAGGAAGGACAACCTTTTAAGAGACTTATTGAAGGGATTATGGGGCAAACCATGGATTCAACCTTTGATTCATCACAAATGGGTGTGCTCTCTTTTCTCAATATATCTCATGCTTTGTCTTAATCTTTGTTTTCTTTCAAAAGCATGTTATAAGTAAATGAATGTTGTCTTCCTATCATCTTTAGATCTTTAAACTTGTTTATCCATAGGACTACAACATATGACCTGTAATTCACATGAGTTTGTTTTTAATGGTTTAAAACTAACTTGTTTGATTTAAGTTACATTTGTTTAAACTCAAGTTAGCTTATCTTTTCAAACCATGTGTTCTTCATTCTACTCTTTCTCATACATATGATTAACATCTTTGCATCATTCAAAGTTTCATCTTTCTAAAAAGAGATAGAGTGGTTTCTAGTATATGCATAAATCATAGACTTTCTCATTCATATGCATGTATCTAGAGATTGATATTTCATTTTCAAATCAGCCTATTTAGAGGCACTTCATTGCACTTAAATTGTTCTGATCTTATCCATGCATCAATAGGCATTTTATTTAAGAGAGAATCCTCTTCTTGTAAAGGTTGGTGCTTAGCCTTGAAAAGCACATGTTATGTTGTAAAGGTTCATGCTTAGCCTTGAAAAGCACATGTTATGTTGTAAAGGTTCATGCTTAGCCTTGAAAAGCATAGTAATGTATTTGTAAGGTTTGAGGTGATCCTAAACCTTAATTTGTGTTAGTGAAAATCTGGTAGGGTTACCGGGAGTGGATGTAGGCACGTTGGCCGAACCACTATAAATACTTGTGTCATGGTGATTGCTCTTTTGCTTACCTTATGTGATTGGTGCTTCTATTGTTTGTTGTTTCTTGTTGTTATCTTCTTGTGAATGATTAACTTAGAGACCTCTCTTTTTCACAAGATAATTAATATTCAACAAAGCATAAGTGACTTAAAAGCTAAAAGAATTAAAATTGTCAAAGTCTTTGCACTCACCCCATTCACCCCCCCTCTAGGATTCGATCTTGGACTTTCAAAAGGAAGATATCTTGAGATATTCTCTCCAAAAATAAAGGGAACATGAGAGATTCTCTCCAAGTAAATATATTCTTAGATATTCTCCATCCAAAGGAGATATTTTTTTGATATTCTTCATAAAAATGACACCATATGAGACCTAAGCCATTTCAAAAGCTTAAGGTCCCATGGGTTAGCCCATATGAGCCAGGTTTGACCACCTATGCACTAAAAAAAAAAATTTGGGCTTTTAGTCAAAGAGAAATCCCTCTTACCAAGAGCATACAAAAATGGTTTCATGCCTCTTTTTAGTTGATTCGACTATACAAAAGAGAATTCCAAGCCCCATGAGCTTCCAAAAATCAAACCATCCAGTCTCATCTACCAAATTGAGCGAAAATCTTGAAATTGACATTCCACAAAAAATCAAACCAAATCCTGGTCCCCTAACTTGCCACATACAGCCTGTTAGGTCACAAGATCAAAACCAAAATCGACCCCCCAACATTCCACATACAGCTTGTTGGGTCACACGGTCAAAACCAAACCCGACCCCCTAACCTGCCACATACAGCTTGCTAGGTCACAAGGTCAAAACCCAAATCCACATACCTGATGTCATCTTCAAAACTTTGCATCGAGATGGTACGTGATCCCTTTCACTACCAAAAAATTCCCCTGGAAGCTCAAAAGGCTACAAATACCAAAAGAAAAACTGTTCAAAGACTCTTGGTCAAGTCACAAGCTCTCCTTCACAAAATCTCTTCGAGGCACATCGACTACAAAAGTTAAACAACTAGTCACTGCACCTCGAGGGGGCATTTGTTGACACCAAAAATGTCACTTTGCTTCTTCAAGATCCAGAAAACTGCAAGAAGTCACAACCTGCCATAAATAGGCAATGCTACTTCAAAAAAATCAAATCTTGTCAGAATCAAACAAAAACTGCAAGATCCTTCAAGACAACCAAAAAAAGGAGTACACAAGAAGTTTCGGGCCATTTCAAAATCATTTGGCCAAACTTCGCTTTTCCGGCAGCTGAAAAGCAGCTCTCGGTAGCGAAAGCATCGAAGACACCAAATCTTCGATCAGAGCCGATGGATGGTCTCAAAATACTTCCAAAAGGCTCCACGTAAAGTTCCGAGTCAAACTGACAATGTTTGACCCTACATCAACCCTCGAACAACTAAATCAAGCCTCTCGGCGGTAAGAACCACCGAGGCCATCACTCATCAGATAGAGCACATGGACGGCTTCAAAATGCTTACAAAGGGCTACACGTCAAATTTCAGGTCATTTCGACAACATTTGACCATACTTTGGCGCTCGGAAGCCAAATCAGGCCTCTCGGCGGCGAAGCTCCCCAGGACCATGGTTTCCAAGATAGATCCTATGGATCATCTTAAAATAACTCCAATAGGTTCCCTGTCAATTTCAAGTCAATCGGACATCGGTTGACCGCACATCAAGCCGCAACATCTTCATCGCGACAAAGGCAAGTCTACTAGTGATAGGACCCCAAACGGCTTCAAAACTCAGACAAAAGCCCATGGTTGATCTTATTTCTTGCTCAGCAGGCTTCACCCCAAATTTCAGGTCATTCCGACATTGTTGTCCCAGTTTCAGCTTCTGATGGAAAATCGGCAGCTCAGCGCGACAAAGTCTTCGGCTTTCTCAGAAAATTGGAAACTTTGCAAAAAAAAATGTAAGGATTCTCATCAGGTTTTCTACAGGGAAATCAGGCCAATAAATGATAAAAAATGTCAAGGAAAAATACATAAGAAAAAAGAATAAAAAAACAGCAAAAACGGACACAAAACGGGACAAAAGGGGGGAAAACCCCCCAGGGTCGCCGGCGACCCTGGGGCCCGGGATCGCCGGGAGGGCCCCGGAAACCCCATTTTTCACCATTTTTTCGCGATTCGAAGCGTCCGGCCTCTGGTATTTTCCAAAATTCATACTTTTGAGACACCAAATCCTCTGACATCCGTCAAAATCACGGGTCAATCATCAAGAGTATCGAAATCAACATTGATCGCCAACCGGTCAACCAAAAAGGTGTGCTTTCTACCCGAGCGATCAAGAAATCGACAGGATAGATGGCACCGACCGCTATTGGCAACCAATATCTGAAGTTACATGGTCATCTGATGCCGATCTACGTAAAGATCCATCATTGATCGTCGCTAGAAGATCCCAAAAGACGCGGCACGGCCCGCGACTCTTCAATTGCTCGGCGACCACTTAATGCGATTAATTGACTAGCTTTATTACAGTCATTAATCCATTTCTTTGGACGACCCAATCAGAAACAAGCATCCAGGAGTTACAAGTCAAGAGATTCATGGCATTTAACCCATGAAACTCCTCCCATCATGGCGATTAAAAGCGATTAAATGCCCTCAATCTCCTCCGGCCAATCAGAAGCCAAGAAAAAGGAGTTACAAAATAAAGGAATTAAATCCTGTAACTCCTCTCATTATGCGGCTTAATGACAATAAAGCCCATAAACCCTCCTAAATGGCTACCAAAAAGCTTATAAATAGGAGAGCACTCCAAGAAAAAAGTACACAATACAGAAAACACACAACAGACTACAGAAAATCCGGAAACTCATATAGAAAAAGGCATCAGAAATTCAAAGAAAGAAAGAGAGGAAACTCTGTGGAAGTTCTACACTGACCACCGCTACAAGGTGACAAAAGTCCCTTGGGGGGTACTGCCCCCCCCAAGGTCCTTGCCTTCTCCTTCTGCCTCCAATGACTTAGACGTGGCTTTTCAGCCCGTCTACTTGGCTTTTTATTGGACATAGGACCTCCTCTTGGTCTTTGTCCTCTAAAAACCTGAGGTTATAGCCAAGCCAAGCGAATCAATAGCATCCTCTGTTCTCTGCATGGATGATGGCGAAGTCCACATATGGCTTGCGACCATCAATCTGAACGAGTTCCCCACAATCTCCTGAGAAGTTCGATCCTCCTTTTTTTACAATTCATTGTAGTTTGTATTTTTTCAAAAGAGTCAAAAATCACAACTCTTGTATTTCATTATTGATAAGGATTGTAAATCGGCTATAAACACCAAAAATCGGCTATAAACGCCAAAATCGGCTATAAACGCCAAAAAATCGCCTTTCACGGCAAATCAAGAAAATGTCTCTTTTCTTAAATATATGTGCAATGGAAAACTTGAAAGAAGTTGATTTCCTTTTTACTTGTGAAGGTTGATCTCCGGATCACCACTTGCAATTCCAAGTAAAATAGAAAATCTGGCACACCCACACAAAAGAAATGTTGATGCACGCCTCTGCCCCCCTCCGGTTACAAAAGGGTCGGACCCAAACGGACTCCCACATCCGCCGACCTCGGTAGAACCGAGCGAGCAGAATGCGTTGGTCCATCAAGGGTTAGTCCAACTTTGTAAAAAAAAATGTGTGGGTCCGGAATATGCGAAGAAGTTTGCTGAAGAAACATGGGGGAAACAAAACAATGTATGTATATGAACTTCCTTTGGACTCTTAGATATGTGTAGTGTGTCCATCATTTAGCCTTAGAAAGAAGTGTCTAATTTGTGACTTTTGATTGGTTTTGCAGGCTGAGAACGCTACTTTTGATGAGGAATAACAAAGCAAAGAAAATAACGTAACTTGGATAGGGCTGAGGTCTATCTGGGCACAGCTGATGCTAATAACTTGGTCCATATCAATCCATGGCCTATCTCTTTTTGAAAAACTGGGTGATCCTAATTTAGTTAGTGATAGGCCTATAAAACCAGGCTGGCCATGTTTCACAGCCTTAATGATGTAGAATAAATATGCCCATGGTTTCCAGTGCCAATACCTCTTAATTTTATCATTGCTGATATCATACAAGAGAATTAATGTGCAATCATATTTTTGAGGCATTGGAAGTAACTTAGTTAACGTTTCTAGTGATTCATGAGATGAGAGTTAATATCCCTAGTTCTTTTTCCTCATTATGGGTTAATATCCCTACTGCTTTGGAACTGCAGCATTGTCAATGCTTTTTCCCCATTCGGTTGGATTGGTAGTTCAGTTCATGCTTTGAAGTGCTCTCCTTCATCTGTTGTAAATGAAGCTATATATGAATTTGTGTTTCCCTTTTGTTTTTAAAGTGTTATGTGTAATCATTGTTTGTTATCTGATTTTTGGTTCATGTTTTTGTTGTGCTTCATGTTGATTATTTAAAAACAAGTCTTTTAATATATATAACAACTGCTTCGGTATTTTGCCCTTGTACTTTGAATCGATGCATATTGTTTGTTTACATTACTAGCAAAGTAATGGTGAAACAAATGTCACATCAATGGAAAATGTGAGATAAAGTTTGAGGTGCAGTAATGTTTGTGTTTGCTTTGCATGAGGTTAAATAATCTGAGAGAGTGAGTGGTAAAGTAATCATTTTTTTTTGTATTTTCTTCACTTTACAAGACATTACTTCTCTTTTATGAGGTATTCAAGAGGTCAGATTCTTACATCTCTTTGGAAGGCTGGATTTGGTCTTTTGTTTTTGGTTGGTTGGGTGTATTTGTGTATTTGGTAGGTATTTTTGAGCTTCATGTGTGCTAATATTTGTAAAAAAAAAAAATTGCTTTTAGCAGCGGCCATATGATCGTCGTTAAAAGCAGTGTTCTTTTAAAAAAATTACTGCTTTTAGCGGCGGTTACCTGACCACCGCTAAAAAAATAGGTTTTTAGCGGCCGCCATTATCACTATTACCGGCGACCATAGGCCCCCGCTAAAAACTACTTTCGTCGTCTGCTCAGTCCACGCATATCTTTTACCGGCAGTCAGAGCCGCCGCAATAAAAAATAATAGCGGCGGTTAGTGAGCGCCGCTACAACTTTTACCCACCCGATGTAAACCGTCGCCAAGCGTCGGCTACTTTGACCGCCGTTAATTGTTTTACCGGCAGCCAAAAGCACTTTTACAGGCGGCCGTCGACCCTGAAAGTCCGGGATCTTAACCCTAGAGGGGGGGTGAATAGGGTGATCTACTAATAGTGACCAACTATGACCAATTTTAATTTCTTTAAAACAAACTAGTCATATGTGATGATTAACATACATAATGCGGAAGAGAAACAAATCAATCACCACAACCCAATCACCATAACACAAAGATTTATAGTGGTTCGGCCTCAATGCCTACATCCACTACCGGCTTGTGCTCAACACCCCACCGGATTTCCACTATTTATGCTTTTACAATAGGCTAAGCAATAACCTTTACAATGATGTTTTTCTAGGCTAAACAACAACCTTTACACTATGCTTTTCTTAGGCTTAGCACTAACCTTTACAAGCAATAGATTTTTCTTTCTCAATGAAGTGTCTAAACACTAGAAGAGAAACAATTATAGCTTAATACATTTGCCTCTTAAATAGGCTGATATAAAAATTAAAATCAATTTACAATCATACACTAACAATTAACTAAGATGAGTGTTCAAGGTGTATGAAAGTGTACTTCAATCAATTTCTAAAATGAAGCTCTTAAATGAATGCTTGATGCATTTAAAATTCTAAGCACATAAATTAATGATTGAAGAGATGAACTAATCACATGAAGTAATTGAAACAACTTGGAAAGACATTCCTATTAAAACACAAGTTGTATGAAGGTTTAAATACTAAAAACACATGTGATTTGGAAATGAGTGTTTTGCAAAACAATCCAATATGGTAAAGTGATATGATGATTGCAAAACATCTCAAACAAGGCTAGCAATCATGCAAAAATGAATTTACAAAAGTTTGATCATGCATGGATTTCAAAGTATGGAAATCAAATTTAACTTAGAGGTATATACCTTTGAATCTCAAGGATTTTGATTTCCATTTGCTATCTAACCTTCTTAGCTCATTCCCCTTTCTTAGGCTTCAAAATGGTTCCAAAAGTTCACCCAACCAACCTCTCCAAGAAAGGAATGAAATGAGCATTTATAGACAAAAAAACAGTCCAAACGGCTAGTGTCTTCGGTCGACCTCCTTCTCTCTCGGTCGACCTGGAACAAACGGTCAGAAATCTGACCGTTGGAGAGCCAACAGCTCTCTGCCAACGGCTAGTTGGCTCGGTCGACCGGGTACAGGGGTCGGTCGACCGGGTACACAGGCCTGGGAGGAGTTCTGTGCAAATTTTGAAAAAGTGTTTTTTCTGAAACATGAACTCCAGCCATTATGTTTAATGCATGCTAAAAAGGATTTTAAGAATGAGATTGTATGCATTCCAAGAACCTCGATGATTAACTTGATTTTTCAAAATCATGCATGAAAAAAATAGATTTTCGAAAGAGTGTTTTAAGTTCTAAAACATGCAGGATGAGGTCTTTGAAAATCAATTGAATATGCAAGTCTAAGATTCAGAAATCAAGGTCTAACATACGATGAATGAGTGTGTGATCAGATGAAAGTGAAAGTGATAGTGCATCCATCAAATTAGCAACATAGAAAGATCCTAACAATCTCCCCCTTTGCAATTTGATGGCAACTAAGATGATCACAACACTTCTAAGACTTCAGCTCTTATGTTCTTGAAACAATCTCTCCCCCTTCGTTAGAGCTCTCCCTCTTTTATCCTTGGACAGATCTCCCCCTTAGTTAGATCTGGTCTTCTCTCCCTTTTGTTGGATCTCCCCTTTGTTTGATCTTCTCTTGCTCTTTTGAGTTCTCTCCCCCTTTGTCATCGAATTGCAAAGGAACCTGTATACATTAGAAAACAAATACCTTTCAGCAGCACCTGTTACCAAATTAAATTAAAAATGAAATGCTGAACAGGTTATCATGTATAGAGGTTGTCTATGCTGTTATGAATGATGCTAAGAAAAAAAATATTAATCGAAAGAAATTTAGTTCAAAGCATCATAAACATTCATCAATTGAGGAATATAACAAGAAGATATGAGATGAATAATTTGAATATGTAATTCATTGATTTTCCATAAACGACTAGTACATATTTCAATAATTACTTGACCAAACCAAAAATCAAAATAATGGTCAGTAATCAATTCAAACTTTCAGTCAGTTGATAGACAAATATTTAAAAGAGTTAAAAAGTCTATCACTACCCTCCCCACATAAGTGAAAAACTTTCCTAAGATCTAAGATGAATCTGTAGGAGACGGGGGCACTGCATCATCATGACGCCTGCAGCTGCTGGAGATGTTCGAGAGGTACTTCAAAGTCTTCTTCATCATTCCTGATACCTCTTGCCTAAATTCCTGATAGTCTGTACGTATGGTAGAAACAATATGCTCTAAAGAGGTCATACGGTCCTCCAGACTGCGCTGCTGAGGGGGCTCTGGATGAGGAGGCTGACCTGCTACTGGATCTACAGGCTCTATCTCCGCAGCCTCTAACTCTGCATCTCCTTCAGCTACTGGATTCCTTTGCTGAGGTGGTGGAAGCTTCATCAAGAGAATGTTTGATTTGTTGAAAACAGTGGATGTCACTGGTCTCTCAGAAGCTGGAGGAACCACTCCATATGATCTAGCAAGCTGGGTAATGAGAAATCCAAATGGAGCTGCACACGGCTGCGATCCAGTAATAACTCGGAGAATATGGTGCATAATAACTGAAGGTAAGCATACCCGATCTCCAGATATAACTTTGAACAACAGATTTGCCATGTAAGGAGTTACTTCAGTCCTATTCCCTTTCCTGGATAGATGGAATGAGTGAAAATGATATGAATGATCCGAAGGGAAGGAACCATGAGAGAAGCTTGAAGAGAATTTTTGGCTGTTCCAAAACTTCAGCTCTTCCACAAAGAGCATGAGTCACTCCATCTTTTTCCTCAAGAGGTACGACTTCAGATATTATCTTTGGTCCATTTGACCTAGGAACCCCCAAGATGGATGCAATCTTCTTTGTAGTAACCACCTCTTCTCCATGCTCAAATCTGATAGTGAATGAATTGTTGGTGGAAGCACAGATAGACTCATAAAGGCCATGAACCAAGGATGGAAAGGCATTTCCACTCCAATTTAGAATACCACCCCAGCCAATATCTTCCATGATAGCAGGGACACCAATAATCCACTAGATCTTCTACTACACATTTCTTCTCCACAATGATCCCTTTGTTTCGGAAGGATTTGACAACCGAAGATGGAGAAGTGATGGGTTTGAATCTGACTTCACGAGGAGGGGATGCTTCAGGAGAGGATGGAGGAGATCTATGAGAAGATGAAGCTTGGCCTGTTTTTGACTTCTTGATAGGCTGCCTGAAGGTTTGTTTTGTGCGAGCCATAGCACTCAACAGTTGATGTTTAGAAGAGATGGACAGCACTTGAAAATAGCTTGGGATGATTCTTAGAATGAAAGACTCGGGTGCACAACGTTCCCACTCGAATTCAGCAAAAACAGATACTAAAATGGATTAATCAGTGGTTCTGGCATTCTGTCAAACACTTGTGGTGCATGTTCCGTGACAGAATACTTCCACAAACTATGGCTGCCTGAAACTGTGTACAAATGACTACAATTGATCCTAAAAGCATGCAGACAACCCATTGATCAGATCCCCACAATGACCATAAACCGAGATCTGGGAAGCAAACTCGGCACACAGACACAGTCGGTTGAAGAAGATTATTTCCATAGTCTTGGACGGCCAGAGCAGATGGAATCTCATGAGTTTTTGAATGAGATGGAAGCAGCACATACTAAGAACCAATGCGTCTTCATGCTGACAGATAGACGGAATTCAGAGGAGAAGGGGAGCACAGCTGCCGTGCGACACAGTGCTGAACAAGCCTCGGTTTGGAAGAAGACAATCCAATGAGAAATCCTTGGGAGAATGATGATCTTGCCAAGGAAGAATGAAGGAGACGGATTGGAAACGAGGAGCATTTCAGATTTGAGAAGCTCCAGGGGTCGACCTGCTCCAAGGAGAAGGTTCTGAATGAAACAGAACAGGCCAGCGCAACTTATTTAAGTTGCTGTTCACGTGTTTTCGGTCGACCGGCCAATCCAGGATGTCGACCGAGTAAACAGGGAAAACAGGGTTTTTAAGTGCTGTGTACGATTCTTCGGTCGACCGGCCAATCCAGGATGTCGACCGCGTGAACAGAGGAAAACAGAATATTCTGTTCAGATTCAAGGAAAGAACTTGCCAACTCAAGAAAAACTCTCATGAACAATGATTCCCTTAATCTAACTATCCTACAAGCTCAATCAATTTAGGAAAAGAGATTTTACAAAATAATTCTAAATAAGTCCATTTTAAATGATTGAAAACTTGTGAGTCCAAGACACTTCATTTTTCAATAGTATTTGATTTGACAAATGTGAATAACTATGTATCCATTCAAATAAAAGCAAGTTTGAAAAAACAAATCAATTGATTGAGAAGATGTATCTTTAAGCAATTCTTTTTCAAGTCAGATTGATCATAAACATGCATTTTTATCATCACATACCTTTTAAAATCAAAATGCATTTTCAACAAGTAAAACTCAAACAAATGATACTTGAACAAGAAGACAATACTAAGAAAGATAGAAGGAACTAGACTTAAGACCAACAACACATATAACTTATGGGAAAGGGTTGGTCTAATCTAATTGATAAGGTCTTAGTATTGTCTAAGAGTCTAACCTTAGGTTTCCATCTAAGGTATTGAGCTTTGGAGTCTATGTATGAGATCCCACCAACTAGAGGAGATAAATATTGATTTCTTTTATTCTTGACATCATATCCTGAGGTTTGACAATTTCATAATTGGATTGATGATTAGTCTTTGGTGGTTGATGTTTCTTTTTATTTTTCTCATTTCTTTTAGCTTTTCCTCTCTCTTTATGCCTTTTGAATTTTAATTTTAGTCTTTCAACATTTTTCAAAAGTTCTTTCATTTCCAAGGTAAAGGAGGTAAAGTGAGAGGTTTCTTTTTGATAGATTTAATTTGACTACTTTTGATTTGTTTAGTCTTTTTAAAATCTATCTTGGGAGACTCTTGTTGGAATGGTTTGACTTGCTTGAACTTTCTAGAGTCTTCCTTTGATTTTGATGCCTTAACCATCATAGAATTAGATTTTCCATTTTTAGGTTCATAGATGGGTTTAGACAAATGATTTTTTCTTAATTTGCACTCAAATTTGAAATTGCCCTTCATTACCACAATAATGATATTTTGTTTTGGGCAAAGTAGAGTGAGTGCTAGAGATTGAGGACTCACCTTTCACAAATGTGTTGGTGATTTTAGGGCCATGAGAAGTATACTTATCAAATCCAATACCCGTCCTATCTCTTTGTGATTTACCCAATCTAAAAATTTTTCAAATTTCTCTTCGCCTTGGATAAAATTTGCACTCATACTTTTGTTTGTGAGTTTCAAGTTGAAGTGACTTTGATTTTTAAGAATTGAATTTTCATTTTTCACTTTTGTAAGTTCAATTCCAATTCCATTAAACTTGTTTACTTTTTCATAAGCAAGTTTTAATTCAAGTTTGAGTTCATTTACATTAGATCCAAGTTGTAAAGTTTTATATTACTTTGAGCATTGAATAAATTTTCTTTGGTGGTTATTAAACTTGATTCAAGGTTGACAATGTCTTCAACTTGATTTTTTATGTGATCACTTAGAGTTGAGGTTTCTTTGGTAAGTCCTTCACAACTTCTCTTAGATGCATTTAATTCATCTTGAAGATTTAACAAATATCTTTAGAAATTTTCAATTTGGATTCTAAATGGATAATGTTCTCATCTTGTCTTTTTAATGTATCTCTTAGATTTACATTTTCTTTATTTAGCTCATTATGACTTAATTTTATTTCATTTAGTTCATCTTGAGCTTTTGATAGGTTGTGCAAAGTGATCATGAACTTAGAGTCTAGGCAATGTATTACTTCTTCTTTCTCTCTAAGTTCATCATTTGAAGAGATTAAATCTTTGTTTAGCCTTTTTGATTCTTCTCTTAACTTTTTATTCTTCTTAGCTATGACTTCACATAGTTCATATAATTCCTCATAGGCTTGATGTATATCATCTTCATAATCATCATTTTCTTCTTCTTTCGATTCAACTTTAGATTCATTAAATTCAAGGTTTGAATCTCCAATAGAAGAAAGGAGGGGTCTAGAAGAATCTACAAGAGAATCTACACAATCTAGCATAGTGGAGTCCATTTTAATGATTTTCATGAAAAGCACACTAGGGTTTAAACTCTAGGTTTTTACACCTAATCAAGAGTTCCAAACACTTGATCCTAATATTAGAGCACGAGGCTCTGATACCAATTGAAAGTCCGGGATCTTAACCCTAGAGGGGGGGTGAATAGGGTGATCTACTAATAGTGACCAACTATGACCAATTTTAATTTCTTTAAAACAAACTAGTCATATGTGATGATTAACATACATAATGCGGAAGAGAAACAAATCAATCACCACAACCCAATCACCATAACACAAAGATTTATAGTGGTTCGGCCTCAATGCCTACATCCACTACCGGCTTGTGCTCAACACCCCACCGGATTTCCACTATTTATGCTTTTACAATAGGCTAAGCAATAACCTTTACAATGATGTTTTTCTAGGCTAAACAACAACCTTTACACTATGCTTTTCTTAGGCTTAGCACTAACCTTTACAAGCAATAGATTTTTCTTTCTCAATGAAGTGTCTAAACACTAGAAGAGAAACAATTATAGCTTAATACATTTGCCTCTTAAATAGGCTGATATAAAAATTAAAATCAATTTACAATCATACACTAAACAATTAACTAAGATGAGTGTTCAAGGTGTATGAAAGTGTACTTCAATCAATTTCTAAAATGAAGCTCTTAAATGAATGCTTGATGCATTTAAAATTCTAAGCACATAAATTAATGATTGAAGAGATGAACTAATCACATGAAGTAATTGAAACAACTTGGAAAGACATTCCTATTAAAACACAAGTTGTATGAAGGTTTAAATACTAAAAACACATGTGATTTGGAAATGAGTGTTTTGCAAAACAATCCAATATGGTAAAGTGATATGATGATTGCAAAACATCTCAAACAAGGCTAGCAATCATGCAAAAATGAATTTACAAAAGTTTGATCATGCATGGATTTCAAAAGTATGGAAATCAAATTTAACTTAGAGGTATATACCTTTGAATCTCAAGGATTTTGATTTCCATTTGCTATCTAACCTTCTTAGCTCATTCCCCTTTCTTAGGCTTCAAAATGGTTCCAAAAGTTCACCCAACCAACCTCTCCAAGAAAGGAATGAAATGAGCATTTATAGACAAAAACAGTCCAACGGCTAGTGTCTTCGGTCGACCTCCTTCTCTCTCGGTCGACCTGGAACAAACGGTCAGAAATCTGACCGTTGGAGAGCCAACAGCTCTCTGCCAACGGCTAGTTGGCTCGGTCGACCGGGTACAGGGGTCGGTCGACCGGGTACACAGGCCTGGGAGGAGTTCTGTGCAAATTTTGAAAAAGTGTTTTTTCTGAAACATGAACTCCAGCCATTATGTTTAATGCATGCTAAAAAGGATTTTAAGAATGAGATTGTATGCATTCCAAGAACCTCGATGATTAACTTGATTTTTCAAAATCATGCATGAAAAAATAGATTTTCGAAAGAGTGTTTTAAGTTCTAAAACATGCAGGATGAGGTCTTTGAAAATCAATTGAATATACAAGTCTAAGATTCAGAAATCAAGGTCTAACATACGATGAATGAGTGTGTGATCAGATGAAAGTGAAAGTGATAGTGCATCCATCAAATTAGCAACATAGAAAGATCCTAACAGACCCCCGCTATAAGCAATTTTTTTTGTAGTGTGTGGCACCAAGTACAGCACCATGCATACAACGATTCAACAATATATATGAGCAATTAAGATTAAACACATGCTATATCAAATTCAAATTATTGACAGAAGATTAAAAGATGTCAAATAATCGTCAACTAGGCACATTGTGCTTTATGAATAAGTCATGCTTTATCAAATCATAAATCGAATACTCACTTTTTTAATTGTTGGCTACTGCATTTTGCTTATCCTCTCCAATAGAGAGCGAATCCAGTTGAGATGTCACCAGTGGCCCGGCCAAATGTTCTCATGGCTACCCAGTTTTGGAGTTCCGATGCACCAGACGACAAACTACAGTAGTCTCGAATATATAACTACACCAAGTTTTAACCCTCGTCGGATATCACAAGGCCGAAACTAAGAAGTGCCGAACCATTCGAATCGAATAATAATAAAACTGGAGTAAGACTTTTCTAATCGAATCGATCTTTTTTATTCATATTTTCCAATCATTTCTAATCAAATCGAATCATAAACTTACTCCATTCGAATAACATATCAAATGTACGATAATAATTATAAGACAATAGAAATAACAATTTGCAAATAATACGGTAATGCATATAAACAATTAATTGAATATTTGATGGAAATAATAAAGTCATTATCAATATGCAAATGCATTTGGATTAATGGAGTCAAGTATATTTACTAGCCAACTCTAATCTAATTACCCGTCATCTCCAACCGTCCATTACGATATAGTTTTAGGTAATTCGATGCACGTGCTACATTTCATTGCTGTCAGTTTGTGTGTGCGAGGAACACCAAAATTCCTAAACCAACACCCATGGTGAAGTCCTAGACGGAACGGATAAGCACGTGAGATGATCTCAGCCAAAGATTCCTCACATTTATGATTTCCAGTGGGCCATGTTAATTGTCAAGGGTTCCATGTCTATAGACCTATAAGGTCAATTTTTTATATCCTAAGAACCTTATTGGTTTAGTCGTTATGTCACAATCATCCTCGTGGATTGATTATGGGGGGTTTAGGCCCTTTTGAAGTGGAATTGGTTCCCTTAATGGGCAATGGTTTTCTATAGAGTCCAAGCTATGTTTAAAATCTCTTTTTCCAAAAGAGATAGGGCATGGTTCATTGATCCACACATTTACTTTCTCTCCCAACCTCTGATCATTGAGATGTATGGTGCACTGGATTCTACCATTGCAAGAGCTTTCCAATGGTATGTGGAACTCCAAAATCCAATATACGGATCACAAGTTATGGCCATTCGAAGTTGGCAATGCCGGGCCCAATGGGCGACCCGCTCGAGCGGACAGCATTCTGTGCTCAATTTTCTTGGCAGAAACTATCCCGCTCGAGCGCCCAAGTGGCTTGGCTCGAGCGGGAAGCACGTTGTACCCGTGTTGCACCCAGAAACTGAGCTTAAATGCTTTGTTTTCTGGGGTCTATTCTCCATACCTAAAACCCATCTTTATAAGGTATAAACCTAGACAAAAGAAGCCTCCAAAGTGCTCATAAAATCCATAAATCTTCCAATTACATCCCACATTAATCCATTCAAGAACCTATTCCATATTAATCAAATTAAAGGAAATAGCTGAATCTAAATACACAACTGAACCTCATTATTTAATCAAGGATAAATCACATGCATACATTATTAATTGCTCATTACTTGCCTCTTTTTGGTGCTTTTCACTATAATCCTTCTCTTAACTCAATTTGGGCCAACTCCCCAATTGTACAAGTTCACCTCCAATCCCTACAATGGTAATGTAATGAATGGAAATGAATTGACATGCATGCAATTTAAATGAACCCAAACAGTCCATACTAAGCTTAGAGGTTCATTAGGTAGAAGAGATCTTACCATTAGAGTAAGAAGGAAGAAGATGATGATGTAAGAGGTGATGTCCTACAATGAATTATAGCTAGAATGAGGAAGAAGGAGATATAAATAATCCTTAACATTACTAATCACCAAATCCAAACAAGAAAAGAAGTGGGGAGAAAGGTGACTTACCAATGGAGAGATTTGATAATGAATTGAGATGAGGGGAGCTTGTAGTAGAAGGGAATATGGAAGATGGTGGCCTTGGCTTCTCAAAATCTAACATGCAAGATCATTGGTCTTGATGTGGAGGGTCTAAAAGGAAGGATGGAGAGGAGACGAATGGAGAGGGCAGATTGTTTCTCAGTTGATATGAGAAAGGTGGAAAGGAGGAATGGTGCAGTGGCTGGTTTGGGCTTTTTAAGAGGTTATTATGGGCTGGGTTGCTGTGAGACCCCGTCCCGAGTTAATCATGATTAACTCTTATTAATCGCACTTATGGCTAATTAAACATGTTTAGTTGAATTAGTGAAGGCTTAGTACCAAATTGACTTGGTTTAGCCTTAAGAGAATGAATTAAGCTTAACAAGCTTGTAAAATGGATTGTAAATGGATTGGATGAGTTTGTGAACTCAAACTAGGAATTGAGGGACTTTTGTGTAAATACGTTTTTATACGTATTTCATCGAATACGGAAACTCTCGATGCCAACGCGCGTATCTCGAGGAGTACGTTCACTTCCGTCAAAGACTCGAAGTCGTTTGACGAATATTGATTCAAGTGACCCTCCATTTGACTTGAATTGCAAATAATGGGGAATTATGGGGCTAAAATGCAATTAAGTTGCTTATATAAGCTAAGCCTCTTGGAAATCCTGAAAACCCTAGCCCCCATCTTCATTTTTCCCTCTTTTCTCTTTTTTCTTCTTTCATTTCTCTCCATCAAACATCAAGAATTAAGCCTTGAGAGTGAATTTGTAAGTCACTTCATCAACCTCTTCATCTTCCTCAAGTCTAATTCCAATTGTGGAATTATAAAGCTTGGATTCAAGAAGGATTCAAGTGTTTTTATCTCAAATTCAAGCTAGCAAGGGGTTTTCTTCCATTTAATATTCCAACAAGGCAAGTACTTACATGTTTCTATGAATTGTAGTGTTTATGAGTTATCAGGACTCATTTGGAGTCAAGAAGCCAGAAAATTGGCTTTCAAAACCTGAAGCTCGAACTGAGCTTTTAGGTCGCTATCGGTCAACCGACAGGTCGACCGATGAGCCGACGAGTGAACCGACAGGTTATAACCTGTTGGTTTTCAGAGAATTCCAGTTCTCTGGAATTCTGACCGACGTGGGGTCGGTCCACCAACATAGTGTGGTCGGTCGACCGATGAGTCGACCGATAGCGTAAAAGTGGTTCAGAATTCAGGGAATTCTGGCTCGCTAGAATTCTGACCGACGCGTCGTCGGTCGACCGTTATGAAGCCGTCGGTCGACCGATAGGCTGACCGACAAGTGAACCGACGATGTACAGTAGTGTCTGTTTTGAAGCCTAATGTATACAGGCTGAAAAATTGTTAATGTATAAGCCTTCATAGGTGTAAACTCAATTTTCCGAATACATGATTCAAATGATATTCATCACAAATAGTACGTGTATTGGAAAATGAATGTTTCACTCATTTGCTTGGCTTAGAAGTCTAATTAGTTTCCGTATCTTAACTCATTGAATGAAGTACATTGAATATGAATTGCATAATGAACTATTTCTTCTGCATTAGATGTTTGAGGTGTTCCGGAAACTCGTGGAAGTTAGTGATCTCTGATCGAGACACTAACGTATTCCATACCATTTGACGACCCTTAAATAAAGAGTGTCCATGTAGATATCAACTTAATGATATTACTGGATCCGTTATTATTATTAAATGAATTAAGAGTGTCCAGATATTACTGGATCCGCTATTATTGTTAATGAATTGTTTCACGGGATTATATGATAGCTAGAACTATCATAACATGTATGTATTTGTTGAACCGTCGTGTTCATGGTACTATTGATGAATGTCACAGGCCCAGATGCCCGTGCCGGTCCTGCCGAGGCCGCGCCGCCAGCGGAGGATGCCCGCCCGATACCTCCAGGAGGTTTAATCGAGTGGATATGATCGCTGAGAGCGAGAGAATAAATTGTTGGAATGTATATAGTTTTGAAAATAAGTAAAGTCCCCGTATTGTATTAATATATGGTGATTGACTTTCTAGAACGTAGATTAAACTTGTGTACTGTATTTTGTCAATGTAAAATTTTCGCCATTGTATACAGTTGACAGGTATTGTATTTGATATCCCTTGTGAGTTTCGTTTTAGCTTTTGTTAATTCGGAATTTACGGGAGTAAGTATGCGTTCGCGACTCGGGGTTATCCGAGCTAATCAAATCTCGGGACCGGGTCGTGACATACTTATCGTATGGTATCAGAGCATTAGGTTAAAAGACTTAAGAACCTTGTAAACGATGTGAGGAACGTTAAGTCAATAACAAATCTTGAATAGATTTGTGTTTATTGCTTTCACTTTATGTGAATGATGTTGACGGAAGTGTTGCGATGTTAATCTTACCTTCCGTATTGTTACAGTATGGCTTCAGGATCAGGATCTGGGCAGGATGACGTTGTAGCAGTCACACCCCATCCTATATCTGAGACCGATGCTAAGTTTGCTGCTATTTTAGAGCAGATGGCAAATAGCCACGAAGCACAGATGGGCATGCAAGCCCAGTTGATGTTGAGTAATGAACAACTAGCCAAGAGTCAAGAGGCTCAAGCTGGTATGCATGCTCAGATGCTCAGAATGATAGAGACTCAGAGCCAGATGCAGGCTCAAATGCAGATGTCATCACCAGTTCAACAGCATATTGAACATCAGGTGGTGAATCAGAACAAGGAAAAGGATCCTAATATCCTTTATGAGCAGTTCCGTAAGAGAGGAGCTACTGAGTTCCAAGGCACCGAAGATGTGATGCAAGCCGACGAATGGCTGGAACACATTGAGGATGTACTTGATACAGTTGTCTGCACTCTCAGGCAGAAAGTCTCGCTGACCTCCTCTATGCTAAGAGGATCAGCTAATACCTGGTGGAGAAGTATCAAAGATACATTTAGAACACTGCCGGAAGATGGAATCTGGGAGACTTTCAGGAATTACTTTCAAAGAAAGTTTGTCCCAGAACATGTGCAGCAGCAAAAGGAAGCAGGGTTCCTGAATTTGAAGCAAGGGCAAACATCAGTGTCTACATATGTAGATAACTTCCTCAAACTATCCAAGTATGCTCCTGACTTGGTCAATACTGAGGAGAAAAAGATCAAGCGGTTTATTATAGGCTTGAACCCAGAGTACAAGACAGTTGTGGTAGCTGGTCAAATACCTACTACATTTGATGCTGTCTTGGCTAGGGCCTATACTGCTGAAGAGATTCAGCGAGAAAAGGATGCTGCAAACGCTGCTAAGAGAAGTGGTGAACCGTGGTACCCCAAAGGAGGACAGTCCAAAGATAAGAGGCAAAGACCACAGCAAAAGGTCAATCCGAAAGATAATAAGAGTGATAAGCAAGAGAATAAGCCAGTTTGTGAGACTTGTGGTAAGACTCACAGAACTGAGTTGTGTTGGAGGACTACCGGGGCATGCCTGATTTGTGGTTCTTTAGAACACAAAATGGCTCAATGTCCAAAGAGAAGGAGAGATGATAGAGCCCCTTATCAACAGCCTAATCGGGGGCAAGCAGCACTTCCTGCACCTCCTCAGAGATTGGCTTTGCCTGCTCCTCCGAGACAACCACAACAGCAACCTCAACGACAAGGTCAACAACGTCCAAATCAGAGACCACAACAGCCTAATAGGCCACAGGCAGCTGGATTGGCTTGTGCAGTCAACAGAGAACAGGCTGACGTGGCAACCAACGTGGTTGAAGGTACTATACTTGTAGATAACAGACCTGCAGTAGCTTTGTTTGATCCGGGTTCTACTCATTCATTTGTAGCACCTACATTTGTCTGTGATATACAAGACCGGATATAACAATTAGCTTATGATTTTACTGTCTCTGCTCCCTTAGGAAAGAGAGTAGCTTGTGAATTGTATCTTCCCCAATGTAATGTTAAAATCGGGAAAATGTCGATGCCAGTTGATCTGGTGGTATTGACAACTATGAATGATTTCGATGTAATATTCGGTATGGATTGGCTTGCGAAATACAGGGCTTGTTTAGACTGTTTTCATAATGTCACGCCCCCGGACCGAGGGTCCCGCCAAACGAGGCCTTAATCCGGGGACGCGGCGCGACGGGCCGGAAAATTCCGCCCGCACACGCTGGTTTCCCACAGGTTTCCGCGGTAAGGATTCACGGAATCCGATCCAATAGTGATATATAAGGATCACTTTCATACCAATGACTTACGCGGAAGCATTGTAGCAAACATAAAAGTCTCACAAACGGGTATAAAATGAGAACGCAAGAGACTAGCATCAAAAGAGAAACATTTACTGTGGGCCCCAAAGTTAGTTAGAGTTGATACAAAATAAAGTTAATCATTAATTACAAATTTTCCCAAAAGAATTAAGCCAACAACGGCCATAACAAAAACCCCAAAATGTACAATATGAAATCCCCAAAATGTGATCGCAGCTCCAAGGTGACCCGATGTCTAATTGACATCATCGGGCTGCCACTCGCCCTCCGCTGGAACTATAGGTTCCGCCTCGAAGTGCGCCTCAACCGCGAGGGGCTCGACATCTGACACCAAACAAAGAGAGTCAGACACGACGGTCTGGCAAGCAGTTACAACAATAATAAGATGAAAGTAAAACAAAACATAATAAGTGAGAGTTGCGATGAAATCACGATAATACATTGTCAAAGTAAAGATAGAAGATAAACATCTCGATGGTTTACAAATCAAAGGCCGTAATGAATAACATATATAAATGCCATGAGATGAATATAAATGCATAAAAACAATGGCAACCCACATAAAGCTATATTCTCCTGTTACCGAAGTAACCGGAGCAGACAAACCGAAGCCACTAAACGTGGACCGGAACGACATAGTCGTTATCAGACAGAACCGTAGCCACTACTCGTGGGACCGGATAATTACCGTTGCCATGGTCGGTACAAACGGAATCCAAACTGCAGCTGGCAAACAAAATAAAGACCCCAAGCCGGATGATCAGTCCGACAAGGTGACCTAAGCCTAGTGGTGCCATTTTAGTGAAAATCCGAAACCTCGAAGAAATACAACTCCATTTATAAGATATATTTCCAAATCGATAAGTAAACTACTCCAAACGGTGCATATTGGCGGATCCGAGCAAAATGGATGAGTAGTTACTTCATTACTAAAACATGGGGTAACCCACTTCAAAACCATAAAAGAATCGGAGAAAGAACCCAAAACAAAAGTTTTATCCAAAAGAATGTATGATGGGTCGGTCGACTAAGCGGGTAGTCTCGATATACATTTAACCCCCTTTATTGTCATTAAAGAAAGTGGTTTGGTGTCACCGAAGATCGTTGACAATCATAAGGGATTAAGTGTACATTCAGACTCAAGGGTTTTCCTAAGTGGTATTGGCCATAGTTTAAGGCACAACTTGCCATGAATTCTAGGCTTGAAAAGGTTGAATTGGGCTTCACTTATAGGAGAGAGTTTAGGGCTGGATTGAGCTTGGACATAGGCCCGAAGTGGGCTTGAAATTATATATAATGTGTCCTTAAAAGTATAGGTTTAAATCCTTTCTTAATCAGGCCCACAACTGCCCTTTCCCAATGCTCAAACAGTCCATTAATCAGGCCCAATTCAGTCCTTAAAACAGCCCAGGATTCAGGCCATAAGACAGTCCAATGCCAGGTCTTGAAATAGCCCATCAATAGGTCTCAAACTGGTCCAAGAATAGACCTTAAAACAGGCCCAATGGAGCCCTGAGAGCAGGCCCAAAAACTGCCTGAAAACAGCCCAAATCCGAGCCCAGACTGAGCTGGGCTCGCTCGAGCGGACCCAGGTCCGCTCGAGCTGACCCAGACAGTAGCTGGGTCGCTCGAGCGGCCCAGTGGGTCGCTCGAGCGGACCCAGACAGTGCCTGGTCCGCTCGAGCGACCCACTGGGTCGCTCGAGCGGACTGGGCCTGCCCAGTCCGGCCCGAGTGCAGAACTTCCATTTTTTTTGTGTTTTTCTTCTTCTTTCTTGATCATTTCAATCCTCTTGCAATCCTTTCTTCCATGCACACTTCCACAACTTCTTGGGCCTCTTCTCAACCTCCACAAATCATTAAACTATCACCCATAATCACCTAATTAGCACAAACTTAACACTTTTTAAAAGAATCCATTTCTTTGAACACCATTTGAACAAATGAAACAAACTCTCCATGAAGCCATAAAGAGAACAACCTTCCAATGCATAATAGAGCAATAACATAAATGAAGATGACTATTAAGGCGGTTCATTAAATCAAACAAACCATAAACTAAAAGAGATTAACATAAAAAGGGAAAATTCATGAAATAGAACCGAAAGAGGGAAAGCATCACATTAGTGTTGGAATATACTTGCCTTTAGCCAAGATAAGCTCAAAATCACTCCTTAGAGCTTCAAGCTCCAAATCTACAAAAACCCCAAAAATTTCCCAAGAAACCCTAAAATGTCAACATTTGTGAATCCTCAATGAAAACCTTAGTAAATGGGATTAAAACCTTCCAAATGGAGAGGAAAGCAAAGATCTAGAGTTTAGGAAACTATTGCTCACCTTGAGGAACCCTAACAAAGAAGAGAGGCTTGAATGGAGGGCTTCTCTTAGCTCAAACTCCTCAAGAATGATATCCTTAGGAAGCTTGAAGAGGGAGGAAGAGATTGAGGAGATCAATCCTCCAAGAGTACCTCACCAAGTGAGAGTTCCAGATGAGAGAGAGTGAGAAGGGAGAAGAGAAAAACCCTAGCCAAGAAAAGTTGCTGGAATGAAAATGAAGAATGAGAAGAGGGAAGGGCTCTCTTCTTAAGAGACAAGCCAATGTGGGCCCCGATCTTCACAAGCATAAAAATGGTACTTGCGGGCCCCGAACGGAAACGACGAAGAAGACAAAAATGATCGGCGAAATTTCTACTTTCCAAAAAGTATATTTTTGACAATTTTTGGAATTTTCGAAATTTGGGTACAGGTTTTGTGTGAAATGTCTATTTTGCCCTTTTTCTCGAAAAACGCGATTTCTGATCATAAAATCAAGTTGGCCAAAACATGAAAGTTGACGATCTAGATGAAATAAGTCAAAATACACATAAATGAGGATTTTACAAGCATCAAGAACAAACTCAACAATCTCACACATAATCCACGGGCGCCCCGGCCCGCGTCAAACTTAAGTTAAAGGCTAACAATGGTTCTCAAAGCTAAACAAACAACCTAATCTAGCTTAATAAAATAAGCTAATCGTCCACTAACCCCACTTATCCACTAATCGCGATTAAAACATAATTAAATATTCAAACCTGGGTCGGGGTCTGACACATAAGATCATCACTTTCAAAGTGAATGAAACCAATGCCAGTGTACTCTTTGAAGGAGTCCAAAAGAAATATGACACCAGGCTTGTATCAGCATTAAAGGCTGAACGAATGATGCGTAGTGGTTGTGAGGGCTACATTGCATTTATTTCGGAAGAAAAGCCTGTACGGGAATTGAATGACATTCCTGTAGTCTGTGAATTTCCAGACGTGTTTCCAAGTGAAGTACTCGGTCTACCTCCAGCAAGGGAAGTGGACTTTACAATTGAACTCATGCCTGGTACTGCACCAATCTCGAAAGCACCGTATCGAATGGCACCATCTGAGTTATGTGAATTGAAGAAACAGATACAGGACTTACTTGATAAGGGTTTCATAAGACCTAGTGTCTCACCCTGGGGAGCACCTATTCTGTTTGTGAAAAAGAACGATGGCACCCTTCGTATGTGCATTGATTATAGGCAGATAAACCAAATGACGGTTAAGAACAAATATCCTCTGCCTAGGATCGATGAGTTATTTGATCAACTCCAAGGTGCAGCACACTTTTCCAAGATTGATCTTCGATCAGGATATCATCAGATTCGAGTTAAAGATCAAGATGTACAGAAGACTGCATTCAGAACTCGTTACGGTCACTATGAATTCCTAGTGATGCCTTTTGGTCTAACCAATGCACCTGCAGTGTTTATGGCATTAATGAACAGGGTGTTTGCTTCATACCTAGACCAGTTTGTTGTAATCTTCACAGATGACATCCTGGTATACTCGAATACAGAGTTAGAGCATTCACATCATTTGAGGACAACTTTGCAAATACTGAGGGCAAATCAGTTGTATGCAAACCACCAGAAGTGCGACTTCTGGTTGCAGCAGGTGGCATTTCTGGGTCATATTAATACCAGAAAAGGGTTAGCTGTAGATACAGCTAAGATTGAAGCGGTTACCAATTGGCAGAGTCCGAAGAATGTGCCTGAAGTTCGAAGCTTCTTAGGATTGGCAGGCTATTACAGGAGGTTCGTTAAGGCTTCTCAAAGATAGCGGCTCCACTAACGAAACTGACTCGAAAAGACGTTCTTTTCCAATGGGACGATGCTTGTGAGTCTAGTTTTCAGACTTTGAAGCAGAAACTTGTTTCAGCTTCCGTATTAGCTTTACCCGAAGGAAAAGAAGGATTTGAGATCTACTCAGATGCCTCGGGTGTTGGCTTGGGCTGTGTATTGATGCAGCATAGAAAAGTCATTGCCTACGGTTCTCGTCAGTTAAAAGAGCATGAGAAGAACTATGCTACTCACGATCTTGAGCTCGCAGCGGTTGTGTTTGCCTTGAAACAATGGAGACATTACCTGTATGGTGAAACTTTTGAAGTTCACTGTGATCACAAGAGTCTCCAGTACTTATTCACTCAGAAGGAGATTAATCTGAGGCAACGTCGTTGGCTAGAGCTGATCAAGGACTACGACTTTCCATTTAAATATATACCTGGAAAGGGCAATGTCGTAGCCGATTCCTTGAGTCGAAAGACTATTGAAGTAGCATCATTGAAATGGGGATGGAATCAACTTGATGATTTCAAGGACATGGATGTGTCCATCGAGGCAGTCGATGACCAAGTAATGACTATGGCAATGTCCGTGTTCGAACCACTTATTATCCGACAGATTAAGGATAGACAGTTCGACGATCCGGAATTTGTAAGGATCGGGGACAACATTGCTGCAAGACCAGACTTCATGTTAGTGGAAGGAATCCTCTACTTTAGAGGCAGATTGTGTGTTCCAGCAGAAAATGATATAAAACAAGCAGTGATGTATGAAGCGCATCATGCTAGATATTCAATGCATCCTGGAAGCACAAAGATGTATAGGAATCTCAAGGATATGTTTTGGTGGAACAATATGAAGCGAGAAATTGCCGGTTATATAACTTCATGCTTGACCTGTCAGCGTGTGAAGGCTGAGCACCAAAAACCACCTGGCTTGCTTCATCCATTGAACATTCCTCGATGGAAGTGGGAACACATTACTATGGACTTCGTATCAGGTTTGCCAAGAACGAGGAAACAGCACGATGCCATATGGGTGATCGTGGATCGTCTTACGAAGTCTGCACACTTCCTTCCGATTAGAAAAGATGTTGGTTTCAGTGAAATGTCCAAATTGTTTACCAGTGAAGTGATTCGATTGCATGGAACACCGGTTTCAATTGTTTCCGATCGAGATAGTCGGTTTATTTCTGCATTTTGGCAATCTTTTCATAATTCGATGGGTACTAGACTTAAGTTTAGTACTGCTTATCATCCACAGACTGATGGACAATCAGAACGGACTATCCAGACCTTAGAAGACTTGCTTCGTGCCAGTGTATCTGATTTTGGGAGTGATTGGGATGACCATTTAGCGTTGTGTGAATTTGCATACAACAACAGCTACCACTCCAGCATTGAAATGGCACTGTTCGAAGCTTTGTATGGTCGGAGATGTAGGACCCCAGTGAGCTAGGAAGAGGTGGGAACTCAAAGTTTCCATAGTCCTACGATCATTGCTGAAACAGCAGAGAAAGTACAGAAGATTCAAGATCGGTTGAAGATTGCTAGATCACGGCAGAAAAGCTATGCTGATAATCGTCGGCGTGAATTAGAGTTCGCCATTGATGATATGGTCTTTTTGAAAACTTCACCGATGAAAGGCACTATCAGATTCGGGCAAAAAGGGAAACTTTCCCCGAGATTCATTGGACCTTTCAAGATCCAGAGTCGAATTGGAAATGTAGCCTATCGTCTCGAGTTGCCAACAGAACTCTCCGGTATCCACAATGTATTTCACATTTCTATGCTTCGAAAGTACGTACATGATCCTTCACATATTATAAAGCATGAAGAGATCCAAGTGTTTCCAAACACCACGTATGTTGAGAAGCCAACTCAGATCATTGATACCAAGGAGGCGGTTCTGCGCACGCGAACGATTAGATGGGTCAAAGTGCTTTGGGCACATCATGGACCTAATGAGGCTACGTGGGAGCTTGAGGAGCAATTGGCTCGAAAATATCCCGAGCTACTCGTACAGGTAAATATGAATTCATAATTTGTTATTTGAGTTTCATTGATTTGTACAGCATTCGGAGGACCGAATGTTTCTAAAAGTTGTAGGGAGTTGTGAGACCCCGTCCCGAGTTAATCACGATTAACTCTTATTAATCACACTTATGGCTAATTAAACATGTTTAGTTGAATTAGTGAAGGCTTAGTACCAAATTGACTTGGTTTAGCCTTAAGAGAATGAATTAAGCTTAACAAGCTTGTAAAATGGATTGTAAATGGATTGGATGAGTTTGTGAACTCAAACTAGGAATTGAGGGACTTTTGTGTAAATACGTTTTTATACGTATTTCATCGAATACGGAAACTCTCGATGCCAACGCGCGTATCTCGAGGAGTACGTTCACTTCCGTCAAAGACTCGAAGTCGTTTGACGAATATTGATTCAAGTGACCCTCCATTTGACTTGAATTGCAAATAATGGGGAATTATGGGGCTAAAATGCAATTAAGTTGCTTATATAAGCTAAGCCTCTTGGAAATCCTGAAAACCATGGCCCCCATCTTCATTTTTCCCTCTTTTCTCTTTTTTTTTCTTTCATTTCTCTCCATCAAACATCAAGAATTAAGCCTTGAGAGTGAATTTGTAAGTCACTTCGTCAACCTCTTTATCTTCCTCAAGTCTAATTCCAATTGTGGAATTGTAAAGCTTGGATTCAAGAAGGATTCAAGTGTTTTTATCTCAAATTCAAGCTAGCAAGGGGTTTTCTTCCATTTAATCTTCCAACAAGGCAAGTACTTACATGTTTCTATGAATTGTAGTGTTTATGAGTCATCAGGACTCATTTGGAGTCAAGAAGCCAGAAAATTGGCTTCAGAACCTGAAGCTCGAACTGAGCTTTTAGGTCGCTATCGGTCGACCGACAGGTCGACCGATGAACCGACGAGTGAACCGACAGGTTATAACCTGTTGGTTTTCAGAGAATTCCAGTTCTCTGGAATTCTGACCGACGTGGGGTCGGTCCACCGACATAGTGTGGTCGGTCGACCGATGAGTCGACCGATAGCGTAAAAGTGGTTCAGAATTCAGGGAATTCTGGCTTGCTGGAATTCTGACCGACACGTCGTCGGTCGACCGTTATGAAGCCATCGGTCGACCGATAGGCTGACCGACAAGTGAACCGACGATGTGCAGTAGTGTCTGTTTTGAAGCCTAATGTATACAGGCTGAAAAATTGTTAATGTATAAGCCTTCATAGGTGTAAACTCAATTTTCCGAATACATGATTCAAATGATATTCATCACAAATAGTACGTGTATTGGAAAATGAATGTTTCACTCATTTGCTTGGCTTAGAAGTCTAATTAGTTTCCGTATCTTAACTCATTTAATGAAGTACATTGAATATGAATTGCATAATGAACTATTTCTGCTGCAGCAGATGTTTAAGGTGTTCCGGAACCTCGTAGAAGTTAGTGATCTCTGATCAAGACACTGACGTATTCCATACCATTTGACAACCCTTAAATAAAGAGTGTCCATGTAGATATCAACTTACTGATATTATTGGATCCATTATTATTATTAAATGAATTAAGAGTGTCCAGATATTACTGGATCCGTTATTATTGTTAATGAATTGTTTCACGGGATTATATGATAGCTAGAACTATAATAACATGTATGTATTTGTTGAACCGTCGTGTTAATGGTACTATTGACGAATGTCACAGGCCCAGATGCCCATGCCGGTCCTGCCGAGGCCGCGCCGCCAGCGGAGGATGCCCGCCCGATACCTCCAAGAGGTTTAATCGAGTGGATATGATCGCTGAGAGCGAGAGAATAAATTGTTGGAATGTATATAGTTTTGAAAATAAGTAAAGTCCCCGTATTGTATTAAATATATGGTGATTGACTTTCTAGAATGTAGATTAAACTTGTGTATTGTATTTTGTCAATGTATAATTTCCGCCATTGTATACAGTTGACAGGTATTGTATTTGATATCCCTTGTGAGTTTCGTTTTAGCTTTTGTTAATTCAGAATTTACGGGAGTAAGTATGCGTTTGCGACTCGGGGTTATCCGAGCTAATCAAATCTCGGGACCGGGACGTGACAGTTGCATGCAAATCCATGCATTTTGAGGAGATTTGGGACAAGGGCTTCATGATGGAAATGGGCTCTAAATTAATAAACATATTTACCGACATTTGTATTTTCGCATGTAAAATTAATATAAAAATAAATAAATATTCATAAACATATTTACCGACGTTTAATTTCGTCGGTAAAATTAAAAAAGAATATTAAAAGCATATTTACCGACGTTTTATTTCGTCGGTAAAATTTAAAAAATAAATTATTTTTTTTAAAATTTAAGAAAGGCCTTTGCCGACGTTTTATTAAAAAACGTCGGTAAAGGTTCAACTTTTGGCCACGTTTTTTAGAAACGTCGGTAAAAGTCTGAACTTTTACCGACGTTTCGTAAAAAGCGTGGGCAAAAGTGCATCCTTTACCGACGTTTTTCAGAACGTCGGCAAAAGTTCAGACTATTACCGACGTTTCTAAAAAACGTGGCCAAAAGTTGAACTTTTACCGACGTTTTTTAATAAAACTTCGGCAAAGGCCTTTCTTAAATTTTAAAAAAAATAATTTATTTTTTAAATTTTACCGACGAAATAAAACGTCGGTAAATATGCTTTTAATATTCTTTTTTAATTTTACCGACGAAATTAAACGTCGGTAAATATGTTTATGAATATTTATTTATTTTTATATTAATTTTACATGCGAAAATACAAATGTCGGTAAATATGTTTATTAATTTTTATTTATTTTTATATTAATTGTACCGACGAAAATAAAAACGTCGGTAAATATCTTTTTAAATTTTTATTTATTACCTTTACCGACGAAATTAATCGTCGGTAAATATGTTTATTAATTTTCATTTATTTTTACGATCATGTTACCAACAAAAATAAACACGTCGGTAAATATCTTTTTAAAGTTTTATTTTTTACTTTTACCGACGAAATTAAACGTCGGTAAATCTATTTATTAATTTTTATTTATTTTTATATTTATTTTACCAACGAAAATAAAATAATTATATCCATGATGAATCAAGCGATAAGATTTGACTAGATAATCATTGTTGACCTCCTAAAGAGGAATTTAGGTTTAGATTGGGAAAAAGTGGCCCACAAAAATTAAAATTGAACCATTAACCCTTTGGTCCTTTTTGTCAATATCTCACAATACATGAAGGATCAATCGTTGGAATTTGATCTAGTAAACGTTACTTGCCATATAAAGGGGAGTCTATGGTCCATATCTTGCATTAGAGATCCAGATTGTTCGGAAATGTAGAAAAAACGGACCACATGTCTTAACTCGTGAATGCACTGTAGTAACCATGCATTAATCCAACGATTGATATTTATTTCAAATATATTTCATGATCCATATTGAATCAACATTTGGGGTTGGGACCTATAACTATAAATGACCTTTTGAAGAGGACTAAAAATTTGGATTGCGAAAATAGGGCGTACAATATTCCATAAATGATGATCTAATGGTCTGTACATTTTCATCAATACATCACAATCTATAATGATCCAATGCTTGACTTTTGGTATCAAAGCCGTTTTTAGCCCCCCTAACATGATCAACGGTTTGGATCACAAATGCTTGTCTTAGTGCCATTTGAAATGGATACAGTAGAAGCTTCATCCAAACATGCTAAAACTGGATTCCATCAGTTTTAAGCCAATAAGAAGAGAAAAGTAGAGATGACAAACTGAACCTAAGTGTTAAAAATCCAACATTTTAAGGGTTAATTCATTTTCCGGGAGTCCGATTTACGAGCCGTTAGTTCCTACAAGTTAATTTCGCCTTGAGCTAGGTGCTCGTGTCGGTTTCCAAATTATTCGGAGCCTTTTCCCATTCCGTGCGCCCTGCGGGCCGTTTTCGAACCTAAGTGTTGGAAAATCCTATGTTTTGCTTTTAATTCTCTAACTGGGAGTCCTATTTGCGAACCGTCGGTTCCGTCAATTTACTTTATCCTCGAGCGAAGTGCTTGCACCGGTTTCCAAATTTTTCGGTGGCCGTTTCATGTTCCGGACCCCCGGCGGGCCGTTTTCGATCCTAATTGTTAGAAAATCCTATTTGATTTTTATTTTACTTCGGTAAAACTATTGCTGACATGGATGATAGAGTGAGGCCTTGAAGGATGTGGTGTGAATGTGATTGAGATCTAGATCTAGGTTTATGGCCTTCTTCTCTTAGAAAGTAAAAGAAAAAAATCGGTGCTAGTAGTTGTTGGAATATGAATTTGGCCCAATAGTTTCAGCCGTTTGTTTGAAGAAATGGGAGCCTCATTATGATGAGTACCGTGCTGAGATGTGCAATGCTATGTCGATTAATGATGAATCCAAGAACATAGTAACCAAGCGAATCTACAAGAAATATAAGCAGGTAACTCCAGAAGATGCATCATCTCCTTAGTTTTTAGGTGTACCTCCCATTTCATCTGTTTTTAAATTCTAAATGAAATATATGAAAGGAAAGAAACCGACTCTCAAACAATTCAATCTGAATTTGGTCATAGGACAGACTTTTGGTCCACACGTGACTGTCAAGCTTGTACATTTGCCCTACTTCTTTTATTTTAAATAAACATCGAATTTGAAGTCGTATGATGAACTTAAATTCTACCATTATATTTTTATCTCCAAAGTTGAAGTCGTATGATGAACTTAAATTCTACCATTATAATTCTATCTCCGAAGGTGGCGCAAGGTGAGTGCAGTGGCTATGCAAGCCGGGTGGTGATGGCAGTGTAGTGGGTGGTTGTGAGGGAGAGTAAAAGAGTAGGAGAAAGAGAATGGAAAGAAAAGAATGGAGAAGGAGATGAAAATTAGAGTCGGAAAATTTATCATCGATGTTTAATATAAAACATCAGTAAAAGTTGGTAGTCTTTTTTACTTGTTTTCAATTTAAAAAAATTAAAATAATTTTTATTGACGAAAAATCTATTTTTTTGCGACGAAAATAATCGTCGGTAAATTTACCAAATTTTTTTCCCTCTCCCGCCACTGAAACCCCTCTTTTTATTATTAACATCATTTTTAAGGAAAATAAATATCAAAGACTATTATTGACGAATTCTATTATCAACGAATTTTATGAAGTCAGTAAAATAAACTTTTAGTGATGTTTTTTTGTAAAAATCAGCAAAAGTAAAAAAGAAAATTTCACAAAAAAAATAAAATTCTTTTGCCGACGAAAAAAAACGTCGGCAAAAGTAAAAAAGAAAATTTCACAAAAAAAAATAAAATTCTTTTGCCTACGAAAAAAAATGTCGGCAAAAGTAAAAAAAAATAAAATTCTTTTGCCGACGAAAAAAGCCATCGGCAAAAGTAAAAAAATAAAATTTAAAAAAATAAAATTCTTTTGCCGACGTTCGAAGAAAACGTCGGCAAAAGTAAAAGGAAAAAAAAAATAAAATCTTTTCCCTCGCCCGCCTCCCCTTTTCATTTTCGTCTCCCGCCTCCCCTTTTGCCCTTATCCCTCACTCATTTCTTTCTTTCCCTCTCCCGTGAATCTCGTCTCCTCTCGTCTCTCGTCGCCGCCTCCGTCCACTCCCAGTCCCCGCGCAGCAGCTCCGGCATCTTCCTCACCCTCCCCTTCCTCTCCATCCCCATCCACTCCGACGACTCCGCCGCCTGCTTCGTCCCCTCCCGCGTTCTGCCCTCCAAACCTCTTCCTCGTTATCAGTTGAAAAAAAAAACCCTTCTCTCTCGATTTCTCTGGCGACCTCCATCTCCAATCATCTCTCTCGATTTTGCTATGCCAATCTCCATCTCCAGTCATCTATCTTCTCCGCCTCGCTCTCGGTTTTCCCTGGGGATTTCGCTCTCCAATCCATCTCTCTAAAAAACCCTCTCTTTCAAAACCCATCTCTCTCCCAAATCTCCATCTCTCTCAAATCCCGCCCCTCAAAACTCCATATCTCTTAAAACCCCATCTCTCAAAACCCAAAATGAAGAAGCTACTGGTCTCAAGCTTTCTGCACTCAGGACTATTGTGATTTCTAGTGGCCTTGGGATCTCTGATGGGTTGGCACAACATATCAATGCCCAAATCACACCTTCAAAGACTGGATTTTGCTTTGTCTCCATCGTGACAAATCAATGCCCGAATCACGACATTGAAATGCGTGTTCATTATCATGCATGTTGGAATTCATTCTTCTGCTATTGTTGAATTCGATTGGATTCTATAATTGATTTTATCACAACCTTGTGCATTTTAATGCATTCATTTGATGAAAATGGCTTCAGAAGCTACCCTCTGTTTAATGCATCTCATCCTCTCAAGTCTCTCTCCTCCTCCTTTTTCTGCTCAATCCAGACCCTCCAATTTGCAGGCCACGGCCAACCCATATTCTGGCTCTGGAGTCTGGTCAACACAATTGGAATCTTGGTGGGGCTCACTGTCAGTGGGTCCTCCAGACCCATGGACTTTGTGCCACTTGTTCATCTTGAGCCCAGGTGGCCAAATGTGGAAATCATTGTGTAGTTTGTGTGATGTGCTCAAATGGGTCATGGGATGAACAAAAAAATCCTGACAAATTCTGGGGTCCTTTTTTTGTTTTTTTCTTCTTCTTTTTTCAATTCATTCATTGTTTTGGATGGTCAATAAATATGCTATTACTGATTTTTCTAAGATTATGTCTTTTGCAAAAAACACATTATGTTTGAATTCTGTGATGTAAAACATTGATAACAGCTGTCTTGCCCACATTTTTAACTCAATTCTTTTATCTAACAGGTCATGCCATTGGCTCTAAACAATGCTCAAGGAGACTTCAGCTCTAATGGCAATGCAGTTCAGGTTATGCAAGATGATCTTCAGGAACCTGCACTTGAAATTGGTGAAGAGTTCAATCAGAATAGCCCCAAGAAGAAGAGGCATGCACTCTATTCCATTTATTGCTGTCAATTTAATTTTGTTCCAGATGCTGATATGTTTCTTACCTGGCTTCTGCTTGTTCCAGAACACATTCACTTGTTTGCTTTTGAATTTAAAAGTTGATGGCTGCTGTTGTTTCTAACATATCAAGTCAGGTCTATGTTCCCTACCAAAGCATATGCACTTTAAACATGATAAGAAAATTTGTACGGTTGACCCAATAGTCAACCCTATTCAACCCATTCATTCAGTTGCATTCTGATTTAGATGTTGGATTATTGGGTGCATTTTGGACAAATGATCTGATCATTCAGAATGTGGTTTGGTTGGCAGTGATGGTGGGTTTGTCCAACTTGTATGGATTGCAGTGAGTGAGTCATTTAAATTTATTCGAAATTACCTTCTACATCAAGGTTATGCGTTAATTTCCTTCCAAATTTTGATCAGGTTCACTCTTTTATGGCTTTACCAGAACCTTTATGAGTTTAGTGCATCGGATGATGTAGGCAAGGAAATGGATGGATGTTAGCTTTTGTCAGTTATAGTAGTATGTATGATATCTTCATGATGACAATGATCTAAGTATATTAATCTACCTTAAGAGAGCATGTGGCCTTGTTTGTATCTCTTTCTCTCTGTTTTTTTAATTCTTCTTTTCTTTTTTGATTCGTAAACTTGGAATCTGCAATCTCATGGTTGGAACAATGAGCTCAATTCAGGAAATAAATGGAGATGCATCACACTACTGAAGAGGTGTAATATAAAATGGTTGTACATTTTCTGGAACCTTCATGAACCTATTCGGAATCAGGTAATCTTCTCTGTTTGGACATTTATTTTAGTTCTTACGGTTTGATGTTTCAATTCAAAGTATTGTTTTTTTTTTTTTTTTTACAATAGATTGATTGGTAATGGTTGGTTCATTGTGAAGTAATTTGAAGAGTTATTTTGCAGTATGATTTTGAAGGGAGGAATTATTTGGTGAAGTTTGTGAAGACAGTGGCAGATGCTGGACTTTATGTCCATCTGCGGATTGGTCCGTATGTCTGTGCAGAATGGAATGATGGGTGTGTTGGTTTTTTTGGGTTTTCTTTGGTTTTTCGCCTTTAGGAGAAGTGGGGGAGGTTTTTTTCTCTTCATTTGTGGCTAATGTGTTCTTATTTTGGTACAGAGGCTTTCCTCTTTGGCTGCATTTTATTCCTGGGATTAAGTTCAGAACAGATAACGAGCCGTTCAAGGTTTGCCCAGCACAAAGTTTCTAAATTGCAAAAGTTATCTTGTGTGTTAAGCGATTACGGAATTTATACTGATTCATTAGTCAGTGTGAAGGGCTTTGTTATTTACTATGGAATTGGTGCATCCATTTCTTGGATTATCCGTTAAGTTCACCAAGATATGATTTTTAAAATTTATTTTTGAATCTGCCCTGGTTCACTACTTATGTTCCGTGTCAATTTGTAAAAATTAATGAATCCTCAAAACACCACCCAAACTCGAAGTTTGTCTACAAAAGAAATCTAAACTTAGGAAAATCATAAAGCGTGGAGATGAAAGTAGGATTTGGACCACAAATTGGTGACCACGGGAATCACTAGGAATCAACATATTAAAAGTGTGAAAGAAAGAGTTTTGATTTATTTATTTGGTCAGTAAGTGTGAACGAGGTTAAACAGAAGCAATCAAACACTTGGCAAAATCCTAGTGCACTTATGTATCAAACACATGCAACTTGAACTTGAACCACAATTGGCTTGGTAGAGTGTTGGTGGCAGCATGAAATTTGGGTGCCACATTAGTTGGGAATTGGGATATTGTTTGTTGTTTTTCTGTTTTCTCTACCCAGATAAATATATGGTGACAGAATAGGTGGAAAACCAGTTCAATGATTTTTGCCATCATCATTGAAAATACGTATGTTTAGAAAAAGAAAACTGTATCTGCACGAGCACTTCGCTCGAGGGTAGAGTGACTTGTAAGAACAGACGGTTCGCAAATAGGACTCTCGGTTAGAGAATTACGACCGAAATACACGATTTTCCAACACTTAGGCTCGAAAACGGTGAGCCAGGGGTCCGGAACGGGAAACGGCCGCGGGAAAATTTTGAAATCAGCACGAGCACTTCGCTCGAGGGTAGAGTGACTTGTAGGAACAGACGGTTCGCAAATAGGACTCTCGGTTAGAGAATTACGTGCGAAACACACGATTTTCCAATACTTAGGCTCGAAAACGGCGCGCCGGGGGACCGGAACGGGAAACGGCCATGGGAAAATTCCAAAATCGGCACGACCACTTCGCTCGAGGGTAGAGTGACTTATAGGAACTGACGGTTCGCAAATAGGACTCCCGGTTAGAGAATTACGACCGAAACATACGATTTTCCAACACTTACGCTCGAAAATGGCCAGCCGGGGGTCCGGAACGGGAAACGGCAGTGGGAAAATCCTTAAACCGGCACGAGCACTTCGCTCGAGGTTAGAGTGACTTATAGGAACTGACGGTTCTCAAATAGGACTCCTGGTTAGAGAATTACGATCGAAACACACGATTTTCCAACACTTAGGCTCGAAAACGGCGCGCCGGGGGTCCGGAACGGGAAACGCCCGCGGGAAAATTCCGAAACCGGCACGAGCACTTCGGTCGAGGGTAGATTGACTTGTAGGAACTGACGGTTCGCAAATAGGACTCCCGGTTAGAGAATTACGACCGAAACACACGATTTTCCTACACTTAGGCTCGAAAACGCCCCGCCGGGCGTCTGGAACGGGAAACGGCCGCGGGAAAATTCTGAAACCGGCACGAGCACTTCGCTTAAGGGTAGAGTGACTTTAGGAACTGGGCAAATAGGACTCCCGGTTAGAGAATTACACCTAAAAACGTTTAATTTGGAACACTTAGTCTCGAAAATAGGCCGTCGTAGGTCGAAAACGGTAAACAACCATCGAACTGCCCATAAATCAGCACATGTACCTTGTTCAATGCCTAAGTAATTTGTTGGAATTGACGGTTAGTGAATCGGACTTCTGGTAAACAAGTGAGACGCAACAGCCGTCTGATTGTCGACATTTTGGCTGGAAAAAAGTCCGCTAAATAACTTAGGAAAAGTTTTATATATACATGTTTATTTTTAATTTTTAATTTAATTCATTATAAAGATTTTAATATTGTTTTTCTCATTGCAGATTGATGAACGCATTGGGGTCGGTTGCAGAATTGTTGCGATGTTAGACTTCTTTTCGGTTTATTTGTATATATATATTTATATATATCAATGTATATTGGACATTGATATGAGACTGTATCATTATTGATTGTTATATTTGTTTAATGAGATGAATGATTTAATGAAAAATGGAGATGGTTGTCTGTTTATTTAGTAACTTTTGTTTCATTGCATATTTTTTTGTTGAATATAGGTAGATGAACAGGTTTATTTTTGATACAGGTGTATAAACAGGTTTACAGGAAAATAATAATGAAAAAATAAATTCAATATTAAAAAAAGACCTTTACCTACGTTTTATTTCGTCGGTAAAAATAAAAATATTTTAAAAATATAGAAAATACTTTTGCCGACGAAATAAAAACGTCGGCAAAAATAAAGAAAGAAAAATAAAAAAATGAAAATACTTTTAGCGACGAAATTAAAACGTCGGCAAAAATATAAAAAGAAAAATTAAAAAATTAAAATACTTTTGGCGACGAAATTAAAACGTCGGCAAAAATATAAAAAGAAAAATAAGAAAAAATTAAAATACTTTTGGCGACGAAATAAAAACGTCGGCAAAAATATAAAAAGAAAAATTAAAAAATTAAAAAAATTTTGGCGACGAAATAAAAACGTCGGCAAAAATATAAAAAGAAAAATAAAAAAAATTAAAATACTTTTGGCGACGAAATAAAAACGTCGGCAAAAATATAAAAAGAAAAATAAAAAAATTAAAATACTTTTGGCGACGAAATAAAAACGTCGGCAAAAATATAAAAAGAAAAATAAAAAAAATTAAAATACTTTTGGCGACGAAATAAAAACGTCGGCAAAAATATAAAAAGAAAAATAAAAAAAATTAAAATACTTTGGGCGACGAAATATAAACGTCGGCAAAAATATAAAAAGAAAAATAAAAAAAATTAAAAAACTTTGGGCGACGAAATATAAACGTCGGCAACAATATAAAAAGAAAAATTAAAAAATTAAAAACTTTTGGCAACGAAATAAAAACGTCGGCAAAAATATAAAAAGAAAAATAAATAAAATAAAATACTTTTGCCTACGGAAAAAAATGATCGGTAAAAGTCAAATAATCGTCGGTAAAAATATAATTTTTGCCGACGAAAAATGATTTCGTCTACCGACTTCTAACCGACGAAAAGGTAACTTTTGGTGACGAAAATTTTCGTCACCAAAAGTGCATATTCTTCTAGTGCGATGATGTTAGCATTGCAACCAAATTCCCTACTTTCTCCTTCCCCCACAATCAAAATTAAGGTTGCTTTCCTAATGAATGGTAACAACTGGGTTATTCCTACGGAATTACCTAATTCCATAGCTGATTATTTGCGAGCGTCCATTCTAGATGTAGCTCCTGATCCTCTTTGTGATGATCGTATTAACTGGAAAACTCATCCGGATCAAACTCTTTCTTTCAAGGAGGCCTGGCACTCCTACAGAAGACTTCAAGGAATCTCCAAGGAATGATTACATTTCTAGAGTAAAATCCAAGGTAGCTCATTTGACGTTACTTCATGGACAACTTTTGCTCATGTTAAAAGGATCAACAAATGCTCGGTTTGTATTAAAAAACCATACAGAAGATTGCAACTCATTATAGATACCCGCGCGCTCTTTTATCATGACATTGCTGACAACAAAATGGTACTTTGGTTATTTTGTATAGGATTTAAAATAGGAAAATATTAAACTGAGAACTAGTTTTCACTGTGCTTCCGTGAGAACTATTGGTGGGGCCCACTTAGAAACTAATCTAAATCGTGCATAAACAGTGACCTCCCTTTATAGTTACTAATGACCTGAAGTTTGACACCCATCCAAATGGATTGGGCCGTTGGATGGATGATTAAATTTTTGCTTAATATGAAGCCATTAAACTCACGGGCAATGGATGAAGGGGTTCGAGGCATGAGATTAGGGTCAAACTTGATACTTGGGGTGATCTTATTTTTACACTTGAGAGCATTATTATAACTTCTTCATGCATTAATAACAAAAAAAAAAAAAAAATGAATTAGTGTGCATAAGAATTTTTGCACACAAATCCTTGAGTTGGTTC
This sequence comes from Litsea cubeba, assembly GCA_012931725.1. NCBI lineage: Eukaryota > Viridiplantae > Streptophyta > Magnoliopsida > Laurales > Lauraceae > Litsea > Litsea cubeba. Next base: position 48,358,573 of record CM022949.1, on the reverse strand, counting down.
TCTTCACTTTGTTTCTCTGTTCTTCTCTGCCTTTCTTCTTCAAAATCTCACTTCGTATACATTATTTTCCTAATAAAATTTGAAGGGCTGTTGTTATTCTTCTTGGTATAAGATTATGGATCAGCCAAGGGTTTTATAGAGGTTTTCTCATTGGGCTTATGTGATGCGGGAATCTAAGTAAGCCCAACCACCAAAGGTCCCTCTGCCAATGTTTAATTAAGTTTTTGGTTATTTATGAATTTGTGAATCAGTTGGATGGAAAGTAGGTTATGCACTTATGCCTTTATTTTTCAAGATGGAATATCATAATATAATAACATATCTAGTTGGGTAGAGATTTTCAAAGCACAGCTGCACTTCTTTTTTAAAATCTAGTTTGGCCAACTCCCTCATGTCCTTAATCAATATTTATAAAATGAGGGATAGAGGAAGTATTGTTCGTAACACACAACAAGTAGTCCTCCATCCAATGTTTCCAATTATATCTTTTCGTGGATGATAAGAGAACCATAACATTGAATTGAAATGACTTGAGATGCTTGGATGTGAAGATGGTTGGGTTTTGTGAGAAAATGTGATGGAATGAGGTGGTTTGCGTGAGGACTTCTGGCAAATGGGCATTTGCATATGATGTCTCGGGCAAATGGGGCTGGGCTTGGTTGAGTTGCAGGTGGTTGATTGTTTGTTGTGGATAGAGTTGGCAAAATCTTGGGGCCCTTATTAGTGATGTTATTATATTCTGCTTAGGTGGTGGAATGTTTTGCGGATTGAGTTAAAAAACGTTTATTATGGACATTTGCATTTAGTGTGTTGACTATGTGAAAGATGGATATATTGGTGGAATTTATATTTTATTATTAATTTTTGAAAAAATTCATTTGAGAATTGAGATTTACTTGCGTTTGGAATTTGGATACTGCTGAGGAAGCGGGATTTCTCTGGTGGCCTACATTTTTCTATTGTGGGATGTGTGTATGTAGTAGCTTCCCATCTCATTATAAATATAGAACCACGGGGCCCAATTGGATTTTGTGATGACCTTTTAATTCTTATGTAGTTTATACCTTGGGCCAAAGTATTAATCCTAGATATCATCTTTAGCAATATAATCTCAAGCTTTTTAGTGCCATCCCCTTCATCATTGAACTTTGTCAAAGACTTAATGGCTTTTCACTAAAAGTTGAGCATATGACATTCTTAATCATATGTTAATCTTGCTCTCTGTTTGTTTTTTTATTTTTTTTATAGAGATTGAATGAAAATTGAAAAAAATAAATTTTGTTGAAAAAGTCCATGCATCTAGGATGCAGCCAACATAAAGGCCAAGTATGCTGAGTAACACATTGCTATATGTTAAAATGGGATGCATGGAGTTTTTTGAAATAATGGTGCAGGTGTTGGAATGGTGCAACAATGAAATGATCATATATGAATATGTAAATTTTCATTGGCATATGAATGTTGGTACAGAGTATAATGTTTGCATTTGTTTTAATTTTATAATGGTAATGGTAAAGTGCTTTCAATGTTGAAAGGATGTTTGAATATTAATATGAAGTGGAATGAATTTTCTTGTTTCATTTTTTGATGATTTTGGAATGGAAATGGATATTGGGTGTGTAGTAGATTTGGTCTTGGATAATGGAATTAACATTTTCAATTTATTCATGTGATAAAGGTTGGAAGTTGTAATTAATTGATGTATATACAGGAAAAGAAAATTAAAAATCAAATAAATAAAAAAATTATATTAAATTTTTTTTACTCCCGGCGAGAAAAAACGCCGCCAAAAAAATTTGAAAAAATAATTTTGGTAAAATGTAAATCTTTTCCAAGCGCAAAATAACGCCGGCAAAATTTTTTCTAACATTTATTTTTGAAAAAATAAACCACTTTTCCCGGCACAAGAAAATGCCGGCAAAAGTTTTTCTAACATTTATTTTTTAAAAAATAAACCTCTTTTCTCGGTGCAAAAAAACGCTGGCAAAAGTTTTTCAAATATATATTTTTGAAATAATAAACCTTTTTCCCTGCACAAAAAATTGTCAGCAAAAGGTTTTTAAAATTATTATTGAAAAATTAAATCTCTTTGCCCGGCGAAATAAACCTCTTTTCCCGATGAAAAAAACACCGGCAATGTGTAGCTTTTTACTGGCGCTACCTGTTTTTGCCGGCAAATGGTATCACGGGCATGGTTATCCTGCGGATTGCCGGCGCAAGAAAAATTGCCGGCAAAGATTTTCTCCGACGTTTTATAGGCCTTTACCGGCGCTAAAAAAGCGTAGGTAAAAGTGCAAATTGTTGTAGTGATCCCTTCAGTTTTATTTCATGTGCTCCAATTTTCTGATGCAAGTATAAATAACTATGGACTGCTAGGGCCGAGTTGAGATTGCATTAATTTTATTCCCTAACTTGGTTTCCAGTTGCTATGATCTTGTCCTGAATATGACGAATGAGATCATCCATAATTTTGAATGACCATTCGATCAGAATGTCCTTGTTGTGTCATGACTTATAGCTGATATAATCGATAGTTGCAATGTGGAACTTATCAATGTGTGTGATCCTGACCTTAAATCCATCATTGAGTTGACTCTTACCCAGGGTTTGGTTGTTGTTTTGCCTATTTCGAGTGTGGGATGCTAATTGCGCCTTTCGAATAATCGATTGGAGTATTTATTAAGAATTGAACATAGATGGGAGGGGGTCTGAATTCCAGGGTTTAGATTTCCTTAATGAGTGTAATTGGTGGTCTATTGCTTTAACCGGGTCTTACACTTGTTTTAGGAAGACTGCATGCATTTTAAAAGTTCATATGTCAATTCTATGTTTTCAAATTCTAATTTCTAAGTTACTATGGTGCTTATATCATCATGAGGTCATATAACTTAAGCTTCATGTGGTATTGTTGAGATTGTGTTGTGCCAAGACTTCATGATCTAGTCATCTACAAAAGTCACAAAAAAATTAGAAAATTAGATTCCAAAGGGGGCATTTGTTTACTTTGAGCTCCTGTTCAGCTGTTGGAAGAGTGAAGTTAGGCCAAATGATGTTGAAATGGCCCGAAACTTCATGTGTACTCTCTTATGGCTGTTTTGAAGGATATTGCATTTTTTATTTGATTCTGACAAGATTTGATGCTTCAAGTAGCATTGCCTACTTGTGGTAGGATGCAGCTTCATATAGCTTCTTGCTGTTGAAAGTCTACGAAGAGGCAAAGTAACATTTTTGGTGTCAACAGTTACGATACCTATACTTCAGATAATGTCTTATAGGGTCAAAGGTCAACTGATTAACATTGTATTTCTCTCCGGAGAATGGATGGTTTTGGAAATACTAGCAAAATAAGTAGGATGTAATCTAAACACATTCGAAGTTCCATCCATAAATCTCAATTGGTAACACATGTAGGGGCATTTTCTAGTAATGATTCAATTTTTTAAAATGGGTGTCACGAGGTATATATAAGCGCAAATATCATACTCAAAATTATCAATCAATACAAATCAATTTTTATGGTCCAAGCCATTGGTTTCATTTATGAAACTTAAGAAGAACGGTTTTTTTTTTTTTTTTGGTAAGTAAGAAGAACGGTTTTAAGATATGGTTTATCACCAGGGATTTAGTATCAGATCCTAATTCATTCAAAACATATAAATAAGTAGAGAAACCATAAAAAAATTATTAGAGTTAACTAAGGGAAATTATAGTAGAATTACAACCATTAATTCAAAAATAAAGCATGGTCCAACTAATATGTAAAACAAATCAAATAAAATTACAATGAATACAAGCATGATTAATTGAATTTGACCACTTGCCTGATAAAAACATGCAAAAGAGTGATGCCAAGAAGATGATGATCTGAGGGCCTACTTCTCTTATCCAAACCACTTTCTGATATTGTGTGCGTCCCTTTGCGATGATGATTTCACAAGTCAATGGTTGGGTATGTGGGTTGAGACATGAGCCGTTTGGACTTAGTCTAAAATGGGGGATGGCTGACCAGATCGATTCCAGATTACCGGGTCTAGCAAACGGCCGGGTTCGACGAATGGGACTCAGTTTAACTTAGGCTTAAATGCTGAGTGGGCCATGCATTACAATTAATGCAGGTTAATGGGCTATGATTTGACTCGGGTTAAATTGGCACAGGCAAGCAGGAAAGTTACTGTGCTGCAATGTTGGCCGAGGGTGTCGGTGGCAAGGTTCGCTAGGTGGGTCAGAGGGAACTGATCGAACGGGTTCTGAGGAGACTGCGATCAGGCTCAGAGGCTGAATGTGGTTGACTCACTCTACTAGGAAAGGAAGAGTGAAGTTGGACTAGACAGAAGCATTGTGCAGAAAAAGAAAAATGTAGGCTCGGTTTGAACTTTGAAGTGGAATTCACAAACCCAGGTGCAAGCTGAATAAATGCTTGCGGGATTGATCTTTAGGTCATTTAAAACTAAAAAATTTAATTAAACAAGTCATCTAAAAACTCATGTTTTCCTTATCCAACTTGAGTTCAAACTCCTTATTGATTAAGCTAATCTTACACAATCAATTCTAAAAATAACAACACTCTTAAATATCACCTACATCTACATCTCACGCATCTAATTCGCACCAAAACTCTTAAATGCCTCCTATCCGCAGAAGGTCCCACACTATGAGGTACATTATGTAGGTGATGATCCAATTAATGCAAGAATTAAGATTAAAATAATAAAAAATTGACAAGGTGATATGGGTGGGGGTCTACATGTGATCAAATCAATGTTCTAACTAATTTATCCGGATAAAGTTTATTCTAAATATTAATTACTTAATTATTTTTGTAACGACCTGGGCCGCTGTCCACAAGATATTCTCCGTTTTTGCTCATCAGATTCCAATCCAATCTTGTCAAGCCTCATACGGAGTTAAGGTCAGGTCGCACATGATCAGGACTTGAATATTTCCGATGTGGGATTTAGAAAAAGCCTCACGGTCCTCATCGAAGCACTCCACCCTTATCCCTGCAGATTCCCCTTTCTTGGCTCAAATGAGCACTTCACCGGATCTTGCCTCAAGGAATTACCCAGGTGAATTGGGGTCTAACACAATGACAAAAATATCCCTGACCCAAAGCCCGGTCACATAAAAATAATTGCTATCCACCTTGATCAAATTTCACTCACATTAGAGTTTGTTCCGCCAGACTAATCACATGTATAATACATCAGTAATTTAACAAACATAATTATTTTACATGTGAGCAACAAGAAGGTGGGCCAACTCCTGTCTGACTGAACTTTGACCACAGTGCTCTTGTTAAAAATTAAGTTCAGCAGGAGTGAGGTCAGGCCAACGTCAGATTAAACGCACGCAAACCACCCAAATAAAATAAGTTTACATTTGATCAATATGGCTGTGAGCCCTTCTACAGCTGAATTGAAATTTAACTAGAGACCACAGAAGAGGGGTAAATTAATTTATTGTGCGCAGTTAAAAAATGAGAACCCTAATCGGGGGCTTTGGGATTTCTCGTATGGCCCTGCCTCAAAAGATCCACTCATTGGATTCACTGCGCCCGTACAAATGGTTACGTTTAGCACTGTTTCCGATATATAGAAGTCCCTGCTGTGGTTTTGTGAAACCCGAAAATAGTTATAATTCTCAGTGCAATCTCCTCTTTGGTTGTGTGGTGCAGTAATTGTATTCTCATGAAAAACGAAAAATATGAAAGTAATTTTTTTTTTTTATAAAGGGGATTTCGATTTACTATGTTGGGCCTAAAAATGCTGGTTTTCATTTTCTGATAGAAATGAAAATTCAGAGAGAGTAGAATCCTGTCGGTGCACAAATCCACCCCTAAGTAAAAAAAAAAAAATTTCCATATTGCTCATAAGTGATATATCATCCCTACCTGCTACACAGCTGGGGAACATAAATCACCTTCACACCTATAAATATGGGCCAGTATTTAAAACCATATTAAAGTCCCATCTACCGCATACATTTAACACACATTATGTATCTATGGAGCCCCCATCACCTGAGCACCCTTATCGTGAGCGCAATCAGCGCATCATCCCCACCAATCAACTGGACTGTGCATGGAGAGTTGAAGGCTGTAGCTTGTAGCTTATAAATAATAACATAAACAACCATCAAGCACGCTGTGACTGAGGAAAAGTCGGAGTCACGATAGTGAAGCCTCTGTCATTCATGGCTTGCTCCAGAGTTGCATGCCTGGTTCTCGCCTTTGTGATGCTTGCCACCCATCTCGTTGATGCTGACATCTCCTGCCCGCTGTTGAAACAGCAACTCAACCCATGCATGCGCTACCTGCTTAAAGGTATAAGCGGGGATTCTAGCAGCTGTTGCAATGCAGTGAGGGGAGTCAATGGCAAACTGAAGAGCACCGCTGATCGCCAAACAGCGTGCACATGCATTGTAGCGCAAGTCCATGGTACGCGTGGTCTCCACCTGAATCTCCTTGCTAGGCTTCCGACAACATGTCGTGTTTCTATCCCTGGTTATAGCGTCAGGCAAAACTTCAACTGCAAGAGGTAAAAATCTTTTCCTGATTTGACATATTAATTTTCCTTAAAATCATGTTCTCTCAATTTCATGACCGAAAATCTACGACTCTAGTCCATAAAATTTTTTTATTTTTTACTTTTTTGCCCTGGATCCTATGATATCATGGGATTTATGGCAGAAAAGTAAAGAAGAAATGTGGACTCAGGGGCGGAACCAGGATTTCATCTCCGGGGGGGGGGGAACTTGAATAAATTTTTATTTCACCAATTATTATAACTATCATATTTTTAAGTTTTCTTTCTACATAGTTGTAAGTTCAAGCATGACAAATTTATTATAATTGAAGACTAAATTTTACATGAAAATTAAAACCGGTATATATTCAGCATTAACAAGATATAAGCAAAGAAAAGTCGTAAAATAATTGTTTCTTAGTACATTTCAATTCAATCATCTATCAAAATGGAACTCGACGTTCTTTCAAATCTCGAAGCATTTCAAGGATCTAAAACTGAACTAAAAATAAACAACTCTACTGCATGCTCACCAAACTGACAATTTAATTCTCCACCTAGTCCCTTGATATAAAATGCATTAAATTGTTCAATGTAGGGCCGTCCTGAGACCCATCATTGAACCAAATAAAGCAGAAACCTTCAATAGAAATAATTGAGATGGCTCTTGAGACATGGGCCTTGTTGAAAAGAATCAGGCCTCTTTCTCTGATGTGATACTTCCAAACATGGAAAGTGATAACCTTCAGTTCACACTATGGATGGACTTTATAGGAACCCCATATTTCAGGGAGGCTATATGGCTCAACCAAATGTGTCCAGGGTACCCCTTGATGAATAGAAGCTTAACGTATCTCAAATCTATCTGAGATTGTCGTTTCCCAGGAAGATTTTAAACGAGTTGAAATTTCAATCATGTCATAATGGATCCAGTCCCAGTTTGGATTTGGCCCGGATCTAGTATGATTTTAGCAGACTTGGATATAGATGTTTACCTGACGGGCCAGATTCAGGCTCCAAACAAGGTGCATTTAGTATGTGAAGAAGACCAGGGCTTTATTGCCCATCGAACTCTAGCCTTGGTTTTGCATGAGTTAAATTCTTAATGCACTTCATCATGTTATTGAAGGGCTGGAAAGGAGTGTTGGATGGGGGGGCCAGGGGCAGGATGGACAAAAACCTGGAGGGGCCCATTTTGATGATGTTAAAGGCTTTTCCAAAGCCTGGGGGGGGCCAGGGCCCCCCCAGGCCCTAGTGTGGTTCCGCCACTATGTGGACTAGTGTCAAACGACTCCTGAGAGAGAGAGAGAGTGAGAGAGAGAACTCTAAATCAAATGACCCTGGGATTTATCCCTAATTGTAGTACTTACAGTTAGGGGTATACACTGGGTTTGGAAACCCGATCCGACCCGGCCCGGATGTATTCGGGCGGGTGGAACATGATTTTAGACCGGGTCAAATCTCACCCGACCCGGTACATACTAATCCGAACCGGGTCCCGGGTTAAGAAAGTTTTGTTAATCGGGTGATTCGATAATCCGGTTATAAAAAAATATAAAAAAAATAAATTTTATATACTAATTAATTAGTAAACTTAAACTAAACAAATAAAATTAACTTATCCCCACCTCCTAATGCCCATTTGGTAATTTCCCTACGTCCCCACCTTAACCCACGTGCAAGCCCTCACCCATTTCCCTTTTCCCCATTCCCTGCTAGGTCAAACACTCAAATCCCTTCCACTCTCTTCTCACTTCACAACACAGCAGCCCTCATCCGGTCATCCCTCTTTCTCTTTCTTCCTCAGTTCCTCTCAATTCTCATCACTCTCTCTCGTTCTCCACTCCCTCTCCTCGCTGCCACCGTCGCCGGACGCCGTCACTGATTACCACCACCGCCAAGCTCTCCTTCTCCTCTCTCATCTCTTTCTCCCTCTAATTCCCTGCTCACAGCAGCCCATCTCTCTATTTTTCTCCATTTTTCCTTTCTTCTTTCCTTCCTGTTTCTCTCTTTCTTTCTCTATTTTCTTCCTTTATTCAATTGTAACCGGGTTACCCGGCAACCCGAACCCGGCAAACCCGGCTATAGATTACCGGGCATTCGGTCGGGTTCCCAATGTACATAAAATAATCGGGTCGGGTCAAACCCGGTCTGATAACTCGGGACCCGACCCGATGTAGACCCCTACTTACAGTGATCAACATTGGGTCGGGTGTGGTAATTACCAGATCAATAAATAAATAAAATATAATTAAATACACTCTATAAAGATGAGGCAAATAAGAAACCAAATTTGTCCATCACCTTGGTGCATGCAAATTCAACCTGGGGAATATTGAATCTCGAGTGGGAACGTAGAATTCTATAAAAATGCAATTACAGTAGATCCTCGATAATTTAATACCCGATTAATTAATAACCTCGCCAAAATAATATTTTTTTCCGGTCCCAACTTGGGGACAACATGCTAAATTAATAATTCGCTAAATTTATAAGATAATAGAAATTTAAGAATTCATATAGACCCCATGCAATATATAAATTAATAATGCCTTAATAATATGTAATTGATTATACATTTAGGATGACTTCATAAAGAATGAATCAATTGTGACTTGTTGCTTCTTGAAATTTATGTCACCTTGAATCTCATCTCGGACTTTTCTTACCATGGTAAGAATTTCTGGTGTTGTCTTCTCATGATGCAACAAAAAATTATTCAATGTCTTTATTGCTTTGAGAGCTTCCTTTCGTGAAGGCGGCTCCATAGCATCACTTCCATCTTCAACTTCATCACTTTGCTCATTTCCCATGATGTTCTCAATCATCTCCTCATGAGTCAATATCTCTGAAGTTGTGTTATTCTCTTCAGGGTAGTTCAAGAGGTATTCAGCATCCATTCCAATACGATAATTCAACCCTTTGAACAAGGTACAACAATAAATATTTTTTTTAAATTTTTTAAGAAAATAAATAATAGTTTGATAAATTAATAAGTTATTAATTAATGAATAAATTAATAAATTAATAAATTATTAATTTATCGATTATTTAATATCTCGCTAAATTAATAGATTTTTCCAGTCCCGAGGCTATTAATTTAGAGAGGTTTAACTGTAGTTACTTCATTCGGCTTGGACAATGCCAGATGTAGGATTTTTGTTATGGGTTCAAGTGATGGTCCACCCATAATTTCATCTATCCTTTCAAATTATTGGGAGACCGTTATCCTCATTTTTCTTATCAGTTCCATTAGCATCATAATTGTGCTCTTATGTGATGAAAATAAAGTGAGCCATAGAAATATAACATACTGATCAACAATGCCCTTTGACAGACCCAGAAGGAATTATAGTTGCATAATTCAAAATAAGTGAGGGATCATATCATATTTGATCCTCCATTTACTTTATGTGTAAAATTTATGTCCCTGTCATAACCACCTCATTTCTAGACATCATAGTCTGAGAGTCACACTTTTACCTGCATTTTCTCTTAAAGAAACGCAGTGTCTAGACCAACAAGTTCAAACGGAAACACTGTCCATCTGAATTATAAAATAGCCGTCCAGTTTTTATTTTTTTTGTTTCTTTTAAGCGGACACAACGTAAGAACCTAATAACTTTTACCCAAAACAAGCAGACTTTATAGACTCCACCATTAGTTTACAATTGCTAGTACAGCAAGCATGGCATATCGAGCTGGTTAGGAGCTAGTGGTTATGCTTTACTGGGGTTGTTACGTTATTTGCTGTTAATCGAAAATGCAAGAAAACATACTGACCAATAGAGCAATATAAATATTGAGTCTGGTCCTCCGACTGTCTCACTAACATTTTTCATGAGTGAACAGAGTGAACTTCATAGTGAGGTCCACATATTCAAAAATCCTAATCGCTCAAAATAAGGGTCTAGTCTTTCAATCCCATGTCCCATAATTTTACTCAAATTGCAGTTGGTGCACCATAGGATTGAACATTAATTAAACAATTAATCCTAAGATGGGACTCACTCTTATTTGTCTAAAATTTGATGATATATCATTCAAGAGGCGGGCGCTCATTTAGAGCATTCAGACTTTTAATAGGTTGGCTCCACTAGGGAGTTCTAATTTCCTCACGAAATTGCGAGTGAGACACTTGGAAAACCTTAACCCAAAGTTTTTTTCCTTTTTATTTCTGGTAAATCATCAAAACCCGAAGTTGAGAGGTGGCAGTTGCCCATATGGATCTAGCCCCTAGACTAGCTCTTACCAAGAAAAATATGGTACTAATTTTTTTCTAACTTCTTGAAACGAAAACAGAAGAGATTAAAATAAGAACGGATAAATAGTGTTGGGAAAGCTTAGGGGCTTTGGTAACTCTAAAAATAAGCTCTCATTTTGTAATTTAGAGTTTATTTAGAGATAGAGTGTTTGGTAAACTTCTAATTTTATTTTTAGTTTTTAGAACTTATTTATAAATTAGAGCTTAATTTTTAGAGTTGTTTTTAGCTAAAGCAGATGAAGGTGGACCATGAAAACTTTATAAGTATATATTTTGGATGAAATAACCTCATAAAATCTTCAAAATGATACAAACGACTAGTTCTTCTTTTTTTTCTCTCAAAGGGAATTTATTAAATCAGAAGGAAATACAAGGGGATCAGTTTGTTGACCGATCTAGATTGAAACCAAAATACAGTGTGAATGGAGCCCAAGATAGCCAAAAGAGCCACAAAAGGTAAAATAAGAAGTTGAGCCTTCATTTTTCCTGATCTCTCAAAAGTTGATCCCCCTGATGTTGCAAATCACTCCTTCCCTGCACAGCCTGCATGGATTGTTTAGAGATGTAAAGATTCCAAATGTGATTAGGTAATGAAGTGTGAAAAATGATTTCCAACGGAGGATTTAATTTTGCGAGTTGATCCGCCACAGAGTTCGCCGATCTGCGGATAAGGTGCATCTGCCATCGATCTAGGTGTTTTAAAGAAAGTTGGATTTGTTTCCAACTGTGCATCAGGGTCCACGGGTATCCTTCAGACGAGTATATAGAATTCCAGACGATGAAGGAGTCACCTTCAATGATGACTTCTTGGATGTCATTTGTGATGCATAATTGCAAACCTCTAAGAAGGGCCTTCAATTCGGCTTCCATAGCAGAATGGGCTATCGTGGCAGAGGCAAAGGCTTGTATAAGGTGACCTTGATCATTTCGTAAAATCCCCCCGATTCCCGCCATACCTGTTACATGGTTAAAGGAACCATCCACATTGAGTTTATGAATGTCATTTGGAGGAGGGGACCAAACCTCTAGAGGTAATCAACGTGGTTGTCGATCCTGTAGAGTTGTCACAGCCGTTTTCCATTCATGTATGGCGTGGATGATTTTATGGAGGATGGAAGGAGGGTGGAGGGGTTGAGATTGGAAGATGATCCCGTTTCTAGCTTTACAAATATACCACCAGGCCCAAGTGGTAACTTGCAGTTGCTCCTTTGGTTGGTGCCAGAACCAGCAGATTAAAGGTTCAATAGGAATTGATATGTGGAGCTTGTCATGAAGAGTTTGCCAAAGAACTCGAGTGGCTGGGCAAGTGGAGAGAAGGTGATTAATGGTTTCAGAATGCACATGACAGAGAGTACAAAGCGGATTTATAACGCTAGATATTTTGTGAAGACAATCTCGTGTTGGTAAACAATTATGCAAACATTTCCAAACAAATATTTTCTATTTGGATGGAACCTGGAGGGACCAAATGATTTTCCAGGGTAGGTTTGGTCCAATATCTAGAGGGCGGAAGTGGTGGTAAAGAGCTTTAGAGGAGCAGCTTCCGGCCTTCTCTAATTTCCAGCAGGGGATGTCTCGACCTCCAAGAGGGATGGAACAGATTTTGTCCACCAAGTCAGCCGGCCACCAGTGAGATAGTAGATCGATGTTCCAACAAGGTTGGTGTTCCTGATCCTTGGTGATAAGATCACTCACCCGTTGAATGATAGGATGAACATGAGAGTTATCAGCACTTCTCCCTTGGGCTTGAGGCATGGTTTATGTGGCTTTCTGGGATCCAAATGTCCTGAAAGCCATCAATGTCCTCCCCATTACCAACAGTCCATCTTAAGTGGTAAAAAATGTGGTGTTTGAGATGAAGCATTTTCCTCCATAGGGGAGAATCCTTAGGAGTTGGATGACAATTTCTAAATGTGTTAAGTCTAAGATACTTTTGGGTGAGGATAGTGCTCCAATAAGAGGTGGGTTCCTTGATAAAACGCCACACCAGATGGGATAACAGAGCCTTGGACTGAGCTTGAATATCTCGAATAGTCAGACCTCCTTCGAGAGTTGGACGAGTGATTTTGTCCCAAGAGATTGGGTGCAGCCTGTTACTGGTATGAGAGCCAAACTAGAGGAATGCTGCATTGATGCGGTCTAAGTTCTTGACAATCCTGCTAGGAATGAAGAGTGTCCTAGCCAGTATAATAGAATGGAAGTGTTTACCGATTGAATCAGAATGCGCCTACCCGCAGGAGAGAGCAAACCTCCTCTCCATCGAGCTATACGATTTTGAATTCTCTTTAAAGTGTTGTGCCAGGCCATTGTTTGAGATCTATCCATAGCCAGAGGAGATCCCATGTAATCAAAGGATGTCACTGACCTGGAGATTTGAAGAGTGTCTTTAGTAAGACGGGCCAAACTTAGAAGGTGGTCCCCAATTACCACAATTCCTAAAGGTGGGCCCCAATCAACTCATGGAGTAAGAATTTTCTTTTGTAATTTTACCAAACACAGTACTAATTATAAACTAGAACTTAAAACTTAGAGCTTTTATTTTAGACCTTAATCAGCTCTTATTAATTAGATTAGAGTTTCCAAATAGTCCCTTAATCTCAAAAGAATTAACTAGCTAAACTCAACTTGGTTTAACATAAGTTTTGGGATGCATGCCAATTAGCAAGGTGTTGGACCAGTGGATTGATCATGTGACCAATCTCGTAGTTTGAATAAAACTCAATATATTAGAGTTGCCATGTCGCCCAGTCCCATTAGCATGCGAAAGAATTAAAAGTACCTCCTTGATAAATTACTCTGTTTAAAATCTAGATGAGTCGTCCTGATTTTTGGCTTATAGTCTAAAATACCATTGAAGGAAAATTAGAAAAGGCAATTTCATGAATGATCTATGGTGCTTATATTCTTTGTTTACAGCCTAAAAGCTATAAATTCGTCTACCAACTTACTAATCCGATATTTGTTTTATTTGGATAATTTTTCTTTGCAGCATTAGGTAAGGTGGACTCGATGGGTCATAGGTCGTGAACAATTATATATTATCTGCATATTAATTTGGAGTCGATGGTGATATGAAAAGTCAAATGACATTGTTAACTCAATGGTTAGATCTTGATTCGATTCAGAAAGTATATAAATTACTATTTGCAGTTGTTCAAAAGAGCTTAAGAACTACTCTTGAAGCGCATGAGAAATAAGTCGTTGGGTCCTGGCCCATGGGTGTGGTGGTTGTGTAAGGGCCCTTGTGAACTATCGCTCGCTCTTGTCCTTGTCCTTGATATTTAATATGTTCATCAATCACTACATAATATGTGATGTAAGTTGTTTTGTTAATTATAGGCCTTTTGAGTAGTGTACTGATCGATCACTACTTATCCTTCTTAATTTTATAGTTTGAAGTACCTCTGAATGTGAATGTTCATGTTTTTATGGTTTGAAGAATGTGCATGTTCAAATGATATTATCCTATTTAAACATCCAAAAGATGGACCCTTCATTGCAAGGAATGTGAGCGATAGCCAATGCTTGTTCATTATTGTCTTCAAATCGCATATAAAAGTGCCACTTGAAGGTAAGGATCTCCTCTCATGGATGCGGGCCACATCTATTAGGAAGAATACTTCCATCCATATGGAGTGACGAATCCACCCATCACGTGTATTGGGACTTTTGTGGCACCACCGATTGTTGCCCCTTTCTTAAAAATTATTATTATTATTATTTTCTATTGTTGGAAAAATATATATCACTTTTTCCTTCTTTCCAACATGAAAAGCACCATACAAAACAACGAAAATAGCAAGTACAATGTCACGACCCCGGACAGAAGCCCAGGCCTACAACAAGGTTGTCCATAGGTTCCCGCGGTGAGGATCCCAAGAAAAGGGAACTCACACGATCATGATTGCGGAACCGTGTGGCAAATCACATTAATATATAAAAATAATATATCAAGACACATATGTAAAATCATCAAGACATAATCTCAGAGGGAAAAATATAAACAAGACATTTCCCAAATCAGTTCAAGTTTCAAAGTTAGCAAAAGTATGTTAAAGTTAAGTTTACAACCCATAAGAGGCCATCAAAGGCCAATACATTCCTAAAAGTAACCAAAAGATGAAACCCTTAACAAAATGATCCATGTCTCAAGATCCCGCCTGACGTCTAGATGACGTCGTTGGGTTGCCACTCTTGAGCAGGCGACGGCTCAACCGCCTCCTCTGGACGCTCCTCCTCAAAGGTATCGACGCCTGCAACTGGGCACAAAAACACAAGGGTTAGACACGACGGTCTAGCAGGTGATCAATTTAGCAAAGTTACAGTTTGAAATGGATTGCCAAATTTAAAACGATTTAACAGAATTAAAACAATGCCCGAACAATATACTTATCAAGAACGAAAGTCCATGAACAATTTACGAAACAAATCTAGCATGATTACATATAATATCATGATCAGTAAATCCATATTGAGCTCATTTTTTCTCTATCATACGTGATGACAAGAGTAAGCAAGACAAAGTGAAACAAAATCCCACACCACACGAGGTAGACGGGTTCCGACTGCGGAACCAGAAACAAGACGAATATATATATATGACTAGTCTGCAGACAGTCCACGTATTTAAGGACCCCCGGACAGTGGATCAAACTGAAAGGGCAGTCCAAGCTCAGTGGTATTCACATAAATTCATGAATGCACAAAACAAGCTATGTATATACAAGGCAAATCGAAATTAGGGATAAATCACTTATTGAAGCAAGATAAAGCTGGACAAAACGGAATAGCATAAGCTATAAGCACATCAAAACATAAGAAGTGATCCCCTTTCAGGTTCTTGAAATAATTCAAAACAAAGCTAATACTTATAATTCAAAACATGTGCAAAAGCGATATTCTCTGTGTCAAATTAAAACTAAGTTTTCAAAATAACTTCTCATGTATATGCTAAGACCCTTCATTTGATCCTTGTGTAATTGAAATCCAAATGTAGGAATTTAAAGACAGATTGGTTCCCTCAAAGTTAAAAAACATTAAAGCTTTCAGGTGCACAACAACAAGCTAAAAGCCCCTCAACATATCCTAGGTTTTCATTCCCACAAAATTCCTTCAAAAACCCAATTTTTTTCTTCACTCAATTAGCTCAGGGACAGAACACAGGTCCACTCGAGTGGACTGGCCCAGGGGCTTGTTCGCTCGAGCGGGCAGAGTCTCTAGCCAGTGCCTTGCCAAACAGAGGCCTAGCTCGCTTGAGCGGACCAAAGTGCGCTAAAGCAGGTAGGGCTTCTGGCCTGGCTCGCTCGAGCGGGCATGCTACTGCCTAAACTCGTTCAATGTAGGAAAACAATATTTTTTTTTTTTTTTGCAAATTTCTGATCCCTTCCCATTGTTGGAAGTAGGTGGGCCTTGAAGATAGATTTCAAAAAATTTTGACACACTTGATATATGGATCAACTATCCATAAGGCTACAAAACTCAATCCAGGATCCAAGTCCTCAATCTCATGATCAAGATCAGCAAAACATTATCTCTAAGATAGATAAAAGCATCACCATGCATCCATAATAAATCCACAACATACAAAGAAGTAGATTATATCTTTGGAGCTCGGTTGTGCTCTAATGGAGAAATTGACAACTTGTTGTATGAAGAACTATTTCTTTCTAAACTAATTAGAATCTCCAAAACCCAATCGTCTTCCACACTATGTCCCTTGTCCGATCTCTTTTCTCAAGAAGAAGGGTGGGATCTCCAAGAGAAACAAACTAAAAGCTCTAAGGAAAAACTAGAAGAGAACTAGAAGAGGGAGAAAAGGAAGACGTGCAACTCTTGCACACACAAGGAGCTGGGCGTGAATCTCAATGAATGGATTTATTGCATGGGACGTCCAACCCATTCCTCTCTAATATTTGTAGCTTTAGCAACCTCCACTTACTAATTAATATTAGAAGTCTCACTTCCATAAGAATTAGTAACTATCTTCTTTCTAATTATTATTAGAAGTCTCACTTCCATAACAATTAGTAACTTACTATTACCACTATTAAAAGTCTCACTTGAAATAGAAATAGTAACTTTTTATTTCCTTTCCTTTTATAATTTAACTATAATTAGTATCTTTCTAATATTTGGGCTAGCGTGGGGACTACTGGGGATTCCATAAAAAGATGGCTCCAACTGGAACACGCGACCCCACATCTCATGTGCAATCCGGGCCACAGTTAATTGCAAATAATTTCACTATATAAATGCAATTGAACTCCAGTCTTAGGAATAAATTACAAAGAAGACCCTAAACTTCCCTATGACCATAAGTAGGCCCCTCCATCTATATCCATAGATCAATTGGATTTGTCTACCAAATTAGATCCATATCTTATTATCCTTGAGACACAATTAATTATAATGATAATCGATACCTATCCAATTAACTCTTAATTAGGATGGGTGCGCACTTACCAATGATAAATACATTAATTGGCATAAGGGGATAATGAGGATAGATTCCATCTTGACCATTGAATGTTTCCACAACTCTACTATCACGTACTCGTACCACCGAGGTGTTGACCTATAATTGGCCTCACTCATTGGTGACTCAAAGCAAATGAATAGACAGAAACTTAAGTCCATCAATGTCTCTAGATTATGAGCCTATTGCTAAGGAAATATGAGAGCGGACCTTAAAATAAAGACAGTATTCGTAAGGTGCTTCTCATGGTCCTTCAATACATCCAATGTAACAGCGCTATGATCTAGAATCTTACATTCTAATGATCGAGACAAAACATACTATCTCATAGTGACCAAATGCTGCAATCTTGTCAGATGAGATGCCCAATCTCATCACTGGTTGTGAAGATATTTAAGTATAAGATTTGTTATACATGTCTCCCATATGTGGATCTCATCCATACACATGTTTTGCATCTAGTATACTTGTGGACACCGGTTCATCTCATGAACTATCATGTCATTCGTATATGTTATGTGCAAGTAAGTAATAAAACACCATTTATCTCATAAAAGGAAAGCATGATTATATTGATAAGTAAAGAAATAAATCAATTTATTACATCATCCAATGGATTGAGACCATATAATCTAACAATCTCCCATTTGGCTCAATGCCAGTCAGGGTTGCATCTCATGCCCATCCCATCTACATGTTGCTCAAAGACTTTGGTGGTCAAAAGCTTAGTAAAGGGATCTACAAGATTGTCAGCAGAGGCTATCTTGGTGATTGTAATATCACCTCTCTGCACAATCTCTCTGACCAAGTGATACATTCTTTGTACATGCTTTTGACTCTTATGGCTCCTAGGTTCCTTGGACTGTGCACTTCCCCGCTACCGTCACAGTAAATTATGAGCGGTTGTCACGCCAAAGGTACCACTCCAAGTTCCAGAAGGAATCTTTTGAGCCATACTGCTACCTTAGCTGCTTCAAAAGCCGTGACATATTCTGCCTTCGAGGTGGAATCAGCAGTACATTCCTATTTAATATCCTCCAGCTGATAGCTCCGCCGTCAAGCACAAACACATATCCAGAAGTTAATTTCCTGGAATCCTTATCTGACATGAAGTCAGAAACTGTGTATCCATTTGGATTCAACTCATCACTATCGTAAATCAACATGTAATCTCGAGTCCTTTTCAAATATTTGAGAATACATTTTTCTGCAATCCAATGGTCAGGATGTGGGTTAGACTGATATCTGCTAACTAGGCCCACTACGCGACATATATCCGATCTAGTACAAAGCATATTATACATGAGGCTACCAACAGCCGAAGCGTATGGTATTGCTCTCATCTGCTTCTTTTCCTCAGATGTCTTAGGATACTGATCCTTGGAATGGTGCATTCCATGTCTGAAATGTGTGATACCCTTCTTGGAATCCTGCATAACAAACCATACCAATACCTTATCTATGTACGCAGCTTGGGATAAGCCTATCATCCCATCTTTTCGGTCACGATGGAGTTTGATCCCTAGGATGTAGCTAGTTTCTCCCAAGTCTTTCATATCAAAAGTCTTAGCCAACCAAACTTTTACTAATGACAACATTCCTATGTCACTCCCTAGGAGAATGGTGTCATCGACTTCTAAACCAGAAAAACTACCCTGCCTCCTTCACTTTCCATTTACACACATGACTCATCCGGATTCTGACAAAACTAAATGACTTGATAGATGGTCAAATCGGATGTTCCAGCTCTAGGATGCCTGCTTCAGTCCGTGGATGGACTTCTGCAGTTTGCAAACTCTATATTCTTGGTGATCAGCTATAAAATCGCCTGGCTGCATCATATAGATGTCTTCCTCAAGATGGTCGTTGAGAATCGCCGCCTTGACATCCATTTGCCAAATCTCGCAACCGAGATGAGCCGCAATGGATAAAGTATCCTAATGGACTTAAGCATGGCTACCGGCGAAAAGGTTTCCTCATAATCGATACCTTCTTTCTGAACATATCCTTTCGCAATAAGCCTAGCCTTAAGGGTCTCAACTCTTCTATCTGGTCCTCTCTTTCTCTTGTAGACCCACTTGCACCCAATATGTTTAATATTGGCAGGCAGGTCCACAAGTGTCCAGACCTGATTGGAATACATAGACTCCATCTCAGCGTTCATAGCATCTTGCCAACGTCCCAAATCTATGTCATTGATTGAGTTATCATAGTTACAGGGATCTTGTTCCGATTTTTTAGGGATTGGCTCGTAAGACTCTCCCAAAAATGAGAACTTGTCAGGGGACCTGGTGTAACTATTGGGTCAGGTATAGGCAGATTCTTTTTAAGTTCGGTCATTGTTGGATTTGGAATTGATTTCTCTTCATTTTTTTCCAGGATAGCCTTTTCTAAAGTTTTTCAGTCAATCATATAATCTTCCTCCAGAAAAATCGCATTGGTGCTGAGAAGCACTTTATGCTCTATGGGATTATAGAATAATCAACCTTTAGTTCCTTTGGGATATCCTATAAAAGTGCATACTTCCGACTTCGATTCCAACTTATCCGTCTTAACCTTCAACACGTGTGCCGAACAATCCCAAATATGAAAATGTTGTAGACTAGGCTTTCGTTCGGCCCACAACTCCCAAAGAGTCTTAGGTACAGACTTAGATTGAACAAGGTTTAGTATGTACATTGCAGTTTCCAAAGCATATCCCTAAAAGAACATACGTAATCATGAGAAACTCAACATGGACCTGATCATATCTAAAAGAGTCTGGTTCATTCTTTCTGCTACTCCGTTCTGTTGAGGCATACCAGAAGCAGACAACTGGGATAGAATTCCATTTTTTGATAAGTATCTCATAAAATCAGTGGAGAGATATTCGCCTCCTCGATCTAATCGAAAACCTTTATATTTTTACCGAATTGTTTTTCCGCTTCCGCTCAAAATTATTTGAACTTTTCAAAAGCCTCGGACTTGAGGTGCATAAGGTATATGTGTCCATATATTGGGTAATCATCGGTGAAAGTGATGAAGTACTCGTATCCTCATCTCACTCTAACATTTATTGGTCCACACATATCAGTATGCACTAACTCCAATAATTCTTCGGCCTTATTGCCCTTAGATGAAAAAGGGTCTTTTGGTCATTTTGCCTTCCAAACAGGACTCGCAGACAGACATTGGTTCTGCCACCAATGAAGGCAAGATACCATCTTTTACTAGCATGTCAATCCTGTTTAGGTTTATATGACCTAGCCTCAGGTGCCAAATTTTTGTTGGATTAGATGAAGGTGACTTTCTCTTTAATGATGGTCTATTATTATTTTCGGTGTCATGTATCTCATACATTGTGGGAGTTAACAAATAAGGGTCATTGATTATCTTGCCATAACATATTAAAGTACCATTCCTTTTTTTGACAATTTTAGTATCAAAAGAAATAGAATAACTTTTATTCATCAGACTAGAAACTGAAATTAAATCTCGCATTAAAGACAGTACAAATAATGTATCGGACAAAATCAACTTATTATTTGAAGATATTAAAGTAACAACTCCCATTGAAACCGCCTCCGCCTTAGCATCAGATCCTAAGTTGACAATGATTTCGCCGTCACTAAGCCTCCGGGTTTCCTGGAACCCCTGCAACAAATTACAGATGTGATTAGTTGTACCGGAGTTAACACACCAGGATTCTGAAGTAGTAGTTGCAAAAGTAACTTCAGAAATAAGTGACTCAATCACACCTGAAGTCTTTTTCTTAGACAGAAAATCAGGACAATTCCTCTTCTAATATGATAAGTCCACAAAATTAGGTCATTAGGTCATCATTTCATGAGCATTTGTGGACTTAATTAGGTCTAATTGCATAGAATTACACTTAATTTCATGATTACATGTATTTGGGGATATTTTTGAAAAAATGGTCAGAATTGGTCAAAATTTATTGAACTGCATGATTTTTGTGAAATTAGGATTTTTCATCTCATTCATCACCCCAAAATTAGTTCTTTTTCTTCATCAAAGCATACTTGTTATTTTTGGCACCTTGTGCTATTTTTTGGAAAGTTTGTCATCTGGGTGCATCATTAGGCATGTAGGGTCCCATGCATAATTCATGTTTATTTTTATTAAATGTGATTAATTAATTTCTTTCAATTTGTAGGAAAAAAATCAACAACATGGGACCCTATCCCATGAAGATTTACATGATTGGTGGGACCATGATGGATAGATGAATGTGTCTTGGTTGTGAAAGAGTTTTTAAAGAAGTTTTCACCTAATACAAAGGAGTTAAGTCCACTTGGAATTATATATTATGGCATATATGAAACAAAAACATGGGTGGATGGCAAGTTTTGCATTGGAAGGAGATCTCCACAAAGTCAAACTTGTGGAAAAAGAAATCTAATCAAGGAGGAGAAAAAAATTAAGAAGAAAATCAAGATGCAATCTTAAAGATCTTTTGAGGAACCCAAGATGGAAAAAATTGGATCACAAGGACAAGAAATCAATTGAAGTTTGAATTTAAGCCAAGATGAAGGAGGTGTGTTACCAAACAAAGGGGCATAAGAGATTATAAAAGATGGTCTAGCCAAAGGGGATGAGAGCAATCACTTGGTCCAAGGCTTTTGGTAGCAACCAAGGAGACTCTTCCTCTCTCTATTCCACTCCCATCCACCTTTCTCTCTAAGTCCCTTTCTTCTTCTTCTTTCCTCCTAATTCTTTAGACATAGGTTGAGAGATCATGTTGAGAGAATGATGAAGAGAGAAGAATCTTAGTTTTTTTTGTATTTCAAGATCAAGAAAAAAAGACACTACTTGGATTGATTTTGCAACTTTCTATGTAAGTGATTTAATTTTCTTATCTTATTTCTTTTATGTGTTTTGATTGGAGACAATATTTCACATGATTAGATCAAGGGTTTGAAAATAAAATAAAAATATCAAAAGTCGAGAGACATCAAAAAATCACTTGCATAATTTTTTTCCTACTTTGAGAAGAGAGGACATTATCATCGCATTGTCAATACTTGTAGGATTGTCTAGATTCTAGATCCTTGGTACTACTTTTCCGCTTTTTATTTTCTTTCCATCCTTTTTGTTGTTATTTTCAAGTTAATATTCTTAATTTTTTTGTTCTATTTACAAATTCTAGATTTAAAAACTCAACTTGCGCATCTTTCTATGTTGAAACTTTCTATTCTTGATTGCATGATACATGGTTAGAAAGTGTCTTTGTGTATACTTCATATTTAGAAATTGCATTAGAACAAGTTTTTGTTGCTGGAATCACAAGATTATCAACTGATTAGATATACTAAATTCGGATCTGATAAATGAGTGGTGAAAAATCCTGCACATTTCAGCAGAACTGACCCAACTTGGTTACAAAAGTGCACCATTTAAAAACCAGGTAAACGTTAATATTTTTGTCCACAAAATAGCAGATTTAAAGTATGGTAATTGGACTTTGAAACCCCAGAATTTCAGCCAAAAATAACCTCGGGAACCATGTCTACCAGAGGCTCAAACAGGAGTAGTTGGTAAGCCTGCGTTCAGATTTCAGCAACAAAACAGTTCAAGTAGGCATATTTAGGTGATCATATCTTTTTCGTTTTAAGTCTTTTTCGGTTTTTCTTTTTTTGTTGTGTTCATGCATCATCAGACTATTGATCCCATCCATTAGATTTAGGTTCACACCATCTTAGTCATGTCGTACAGTCCAGTGAAAACAGGGCTGCACAACAGTTTTCATACTTAGAATTTTTTACAGCATGCATCATATAGTTAGAAACTTGCATAAAATTGCATTGTTAGCATATAGGGCATTATAGATCATTCATATTTGCATAAAAATTGATTTTGGTAAGTAGGATCTAATTTAGGAAGTTTTGTTTTGATTTTTTTATATTAAACTGGTTGTTTGATTTGTGTGTTCTTTTGCAGGTTTTTAGATATTTTAGGATTGCTTAGATTAAGTTTCCTTTATTACAATAGTTCCTTCATTTTTTTGAAAGCATTGTAATTAAGCTTTTTTTGTATTTAGTTATCTAATTTAATTAGTCTTTATTTAGGCCAGATTTAGTGTTTATTTAGGATAGGTCAAAGTTGGAAGGTTTCTTGAAAAGCATTGCTCCCTGTGGATCGACCTGGATTTACCAGATTATTACTACAATCGTACCCTACACTTGGGGACCGATCAAGTTTTTGGCGCCGTTGCCGGGGAGCGCCAGTAAAGGTAACTTTCTGTCTTTCCTATTTAAATTGTACATTACTTTTGGCATCTTGCTAGAAATAAGAGGTGCATGCATGGAATGTTGAAACTACCCTAATTTGGATTAGGAAAGTGCATGGAATGTTAGCAATTCACATCATTGATTTTTAGAAAACTCCAAAAAGTTGCCAAAATCTTTCAATTTATTTTTTGGAAATTTTTTTTTCAGTTAACTAACTCCTTAAGGAAGGAAAGTGAAACTAAGGCCTAAAGCTGCGTTCTTTGGTTAAACTCGATGCCTAAGAAAAGCCTTGTCCCAAAAGGGGAGATAGTCAAGCTATTCGAGGCAAGTGGTTTTTAAGCGGGACCGTTGTGACCTCACCACTTACCTGGGGGCTAACCTGGTCAAGTTAACTTCATAAGTTTGAGCTAAGGGCTGAGGTGAACTTTTTGACCTCTAGTGAGGTTGTTGTTGTTCTAAGTTAGTTTCTTTATTTCCACCATTTAAGAAAAAAAAAAATTTTTTCAAGATTCCCAAAAAGAAGGATAGGCCCCCGCCAATTTGGCAAAGAGGTTCAGGGCACAGATTAAAAAGGAAGGAGTCTCCGATTAAGAGAATTATTGAAAACTTTGAATCTCCAATTCTATCAAGTTCTTTGAGACCATCACCAATGGCAAGTGGGTCGGGTAGTGGCAACAACAATGATGACCGGAACGACCGGAATGAAAATGATGGTAATGAGGCGGTTAACCAAAGGGCTAGGAGTATATGAGAATACCTTCAACCCACACGGACAACCACACCTTCTTGCATGGTCGTCCCACCCAATGTGGGAAATTTTGAAATAAAGCCGGGCGTGATACAATTATTCCCTAAGTTCCATGGCCTTGATTCAGAAAGTGCATACTCGCACTTAAGAGAATTTGAAGAAGTCTGTGCCACTTTACACTTCAATAATATTGGGGAGGACATAGTCAAATTTAGATTATTCCCTTTTTCACTGAAGGAGAAGGCAAAAATATGGTTGCATTCCCTTAGGCCCAATTCGATTACCACTTGGAATGTTATGGTGCGAGAGTTCTTGAAAAAGTTTTTCCCACTTCACAAAACCAACACTTTGAGGAGACACATGATGAATTTCAAACAAAAAGAAAAAGAGTCTTTCTTCAAGTGTTGGGAACGCTTCAAAGAGCTCTTACAAGCCTGCCCACATGATGGATTCGAATCATGGCGCGTAATTGGTATGTTTTATGATGGGTTAACTTCTGAAATGCGCCAATTCGTTGAAACAATGTGTAATGGTGAGTTTTTGAGCAAAAACCCAGATGAAGCATGGGAATACTTAGATTCTCTTGCAGAAAGTGCCCAAAATTGGGACACTTCAGATGGAGTTGATAATCCAAGGCAATCGAATAATCCTAAGGGAGGGGGAATATATCGACTTCAGGATGATGAAATGGAACTCAATGCAAAAGTAGCATCCCTAACTAGAAAAATTGAAGCCATAGAAATGGGGAGGAGTAAACAGCCCATCACCGTGTGTGGTATTTGTGACTGTGACACCCACTCTTCGGAAGATTGTCCAGCAATCCCTGCTTTCAAAGAGGTGTTACAGGAACAGGCCAATGCAACCACTGCTTATCAGAGGCCTTTCAACAATCAACTCGGTAACTCGTACAACCCCACCTGGAGGAACCATCCCAATTTCAGTTGGAGGAATGGGCCTATTGCTAATCAGGAGTCGGTCCCCCAAAGACCTACACATCAAGGTGGTGACTTTAGGTCCTCAACACAAGGAGCCCAATACACACCACCCCCTCCACAGTCTCAAAATAGGTCTTTGGAGGATCTGCTGACAAATTTAATTCAAACTCAGAATTCCATCATTCAAAACAATCAACAATCTTTTCTAGACTTTCAAAAAGAGGTGAGAACCTCAATTGGCCAACTCAGCAATACCCTTCAAAATAGGGAGAAGGGGGCTTTCCCAGCCCAAACACACCCGAACCCTAAAGGGCAATACGAAGTGGCCAATACAGGTCCCTCTACCTCAAAAGAGCAGGTGCAAGCTGTGACCACTTTGCGGAGTGGTAAAGAAATTTCAAAAGATGATCTGAGAAAAGGAAAGTCACCTGTATCCTCGGATCAAAAAGTTTTTTCAAATAAGTCTGAATCTAAAGAAGTCATAGAAAAGATTTGTGATGACAAAGGAAAGGTACCCGAAATTTCTGAGTACAAGCCTGTGGCCCCATTCCCCCAACGACTGAGATCGCCAAAGAGGATGGTCCCAAATGAGGAGATTTTGGATATCTTCAGAGAAGTCAAGATTAATATCCCGCTTTTGGATGCCATCAAACAGATTCCATCTTATGCTAAGTTCCTCAAAGATTTATGCACAATCAAACGTAAGATGCATGTTTCTAAGAAAGCATTCTTGGCCGAGCAAGCAAGCTCGATTTTAAGACAAGATGCTCTCCCTAGATATAAAGATGCGGGATGCCCCACAGTATCGTGCATCATTGGAAACTTCCGGATAGAACAAGCTTTACTCGACTTGGGGGCGAGTGTCAATCTACTTCCTTACTCGGTTTATCAACAGTTGGGGCTGGGCGAGTTGAAACCTACTCAGGTCACTCTTCAGCTCGCTGACAGATCAATAAAGAAACCGAGGGGGATGGTTGTGAGACCCCACCCCTGGTGGGCCCTCATTGTGAATTTGAATACTATTTATTAGCTTAAGTATTTTAATTATACTAATTATGGGACTTAGTGAGGGTAGTTATGTATTTTCCTAGGGTTAGACTAGTGGTGTAATTAGTAGAGTCAATAGGGTGTCTTTTGTTATTTCTTAGAGTTGGTTAGTTTGTTAGAGGCCCTAGCTAGAGTTTTGTTTTTACCATAGGGGGTTTGCACCAAGGAATCTTCTAGAAGCCCACCTAAAGACCCAAATACCCTTTACCCTAACCCTAATCCTATTTTAACCCTAAGGGCAATCTTGTCCCTAACCCAAAAACCCAACCTATATAAACAAAACCCTCCCCCTGCCCTAACAACTACTGTTCATCTCCTTTTTCCTTTCTCTCAAGTTTCAATCTCTTCTCTCTTCTCCTTCTTCTTCTTCTTCCCCAATTCCCTGCAACGAACCCTCGTCTCCCCCCTCCAATCTCTCTTTTCTCTTCCTCACCCCAGAAATCCCTTAACAGAAGGCCAGCTGAGATCGACCTGCACCATAAGAGCTACTGTCGAGACCCTGCCTTTTGGTTTCCCTGTGGTTTTCTTTCTTTTCCTTCTACCTTCAATCGATCAAGGCAAGTGCACTGTGCTGGTAGTTTAGATTGCATGTTTCCTTCCTTTGATTGGTAGTAGAATTTCAATTTGTAATATATATGTTTAGATCGATCCTTGAGCATGTTCGTTTGGTTCCTTTGGCCATTGATGGATGGGATTACCTCATTTGGATGATCAATGGCCGGTTGATGATGGGTGGATGATGTAGGAATGATTTATTTTGCTTCTGTGATGGTCTATGGAGAAACCCAGGAGAATTGGGTTGCAGTGATGGGTTTTCCGGAGATGGAATGACGAGAACCCACCTCGTTGTGTTGTGATCGGAATCGAAGTAGGACCACCCTTGGTAGATCAGGACCCTACGTCTATGTGAGGGGGGCCTGTGCGACCATGGGGTGCCACTTGATCTGGACTCTGATCAGAGGTGGACCACCATTCCTGTGCTTAATGAAGAGAAGTTGTGTCCTGTCGCAGAACTGGGTTCTGTAACAGAACACAACACTGATAGGAGAGATGGGCAGAGTCCAGCGATGGCCGAGCTCAGCACATACAGAGTCCAGCGGTTGCCGAGCTCAGCATTAATGCAGCTCAGCCACTGCCGAACTCATCACTTGCAGAGCCCAGCAGTTGCCGAGCTCAGCGTTAGCGCAGCTCAGCAACTGCCGAGCTCAGCACTGGCCGAACTCAGCGATGGCTGGATTCAACACTAGCCGAACTCAGAGTTCTGCCGAGCATGGTTAGGATAGATTCGCGTTTAGACGAGCTAAGTGTCTAGGCCGAGCTCTGTGCTCAAAGCCGAGTTCAGTGTTACGGCCGAACTCAGTGTTATGGCCGAACTCAGTGTTACTGAGCTCAGCGCCAGACCGGGTTCTGTGCCAGACCGGACTTCGAGCTTAGCCGAACTCAGTGCTTAACCGAGCTGAGAGCTAAACCAATCTCAATGCCTAGCCGAACTCAATGCATTTCCAGAACTCCGTTGGGTTGCCGAACTGAGCTAGGCCATTTGCCGAACTGAGTTGGGTGGCCGAACTGAGTATTCAATTGAGCTCCATTGCTTAGCCGAACTCCGAGATGGATTTCCAAAAGGTGGGATTTCAACAAAGGAGATTAGAACCTGGGACATTCCCTTGAGCCAGGATTCTTAGTGTGCACGGCCAACTACCCAGGCCAGGGAGTTAGCCGAACTCACAGGAAGTCCTGGACAAACAGGCTTGCCTGTAGGGTGTTTTTCCTTCTCTGGTTCCAGTGTGCCGAGCTGACCGCCCAGGCCAGGAGGTCGGCTGAGCACACTGTGTACAGTGACGACCCCCAGATTCTAATTTCTATTGTTGCAATCATATGTAGGGCCCATTGACCATTCAAATAGACTCCCATCACTGTGCCAGCCACGAGTCAATGGTACGGCTCAACCTTGACTCGTGGGGTCCACTAATTAAAGTCCAGGTTATGTAATCTAAGATGATTCGACCTTTATACGTTACCAAATGATGCACACAACTTCTAAGCACCAAACACAATACTCCTTAGCATTTATGGTTTCACTTAAAGATCGAATTACCTGAGATGGACCTGTATCCGAGAGTGGACCATTTACCTAGGTTGGACTGTTGCTATCTCCTTATGATTCGTTGTACTTGGAGATTCATCTCCCTCATACTATGACTATCACTCTATTGTCCTTATTATTGCTTATACCTGTTAATTAAATGGAAAATGGAGGACCTAAACCTAGGAATACGTAGAGGTGACCCGGTAACTTGACTTGGTGGATCATTGACCCGTGTCTGTGGCTAGGCGGGCCCTTTTTATGGCCTAAGTTGGAGGTGAATTACCTTAGAATGGAGAGGTTAGATTGTATGGGCTTGTGACCCATTAAGGTTGTAAATGGATCATATATCATTGAATATGGACTTGTATCTCATATGGACTGTTATAGATCAGGCCATGTATTTGGTGGGCCTTGGTATGGATCCAATGATGGAAGTAGACTTGGATTATGATCCACAGTTTATATTGAGTACTTGGACCTCTTAGGGACTTTTGTTAGGACCTTGTTCACGCAAGGCAAAGCCTAGACAGACACAGACCTTTATTGTTTCCGAGTCGGCATAGACATTCACTGAGTTGATTTAAGCTCAGCCAGTTGGACTGATCATCACTGGTAGGAGCTATTGAGATTTGTTGTGTGGCTATCATGATGAGCATTGTTGGGACGGACGGTGTGATGCCGGTTCCGGTCGTTGTGGAGGATGTTGATGATATTTTGCAGGGTTAGTAATCCCTAGCATTAGCTTAGGATCCCTACCGCGACTGTATTCAGTATGGGAGGGCCGCGGCATAATATCCCGCGGTGACCAGCTTATGTGGATGTGCCATATTGTGTAGGTTTATTACTGTTATACTTATTATGATTCTACATGGTTATCTTGCACGACTGCATAGCATATGTACCTTTGTTACTCTCTTAACTTTATTCATGTCTCTACTCATTTGATGCATACATTCTATATTATCTGCATATTGTGACTTGCCAGATCTTTAGATCTGACCCACTCTTGGTGCTTAGGTCTTGACCCCGAGTTCGAGGGCGATGCGTTCGCACTCGTTGAGGTGCCCGTAGTAGGCGACTACGGATGGGGGCCGGCCGACCATGAGGTCGAGCCGGAAGGTGGAGAGCCGACACTAGCTGCAGGGGTTTGAGTGTTCTTTTGTCTGGGTTTTGAGAGACTTTTGTTGTGAGTTGGGTAGTAATGAAAAATATGTAATTAAACTTTGATTTGTTATCACTATACATTTAGGCTGGACTTCAGCCCATCTACATTTGACATATATACGATGATACCTTATGCTTCCGCTATCTCTGTATGGCTTCCGCTTATAATACGCTTCCGCAATAATAACTGTTGTTACATATTCGTTCAAAAATTTTTAAATTGGACCTCACTGCGGACCTACGATCTTGGAAGTTCTCGGATTTTCCGGGAAGTAGCGCGCCAATTTCGGTACTTTGACGATTTTCTCGGTATCCGGAATTGGGGCGTTACATTTTATGGTATCAGAGCGGGCAAGTCTCTAGGAAATAAAATACACTAGAAACTTTAGGACGTAGTGAGGATCTCAGTGTGGGGGTACGTATAGGGTCGATGGATCGGGTAGAATCAGTGTAGTCCTAAGTGTTGGACTTAAACTAACCTAATTTCTTTCTCTTGACAGATGTCTAGAGAAGGTTCTCCATCACATATGACACCAGCAGTCGGCAGTTCGCCAGACTTCGAGCAGCGTTTCCAGAGGTTCTTGCAGGCCTTCCTCGTTCCCAGGAGGCCCAGGCGTCGGCGCAGCAGCAGCAAGCCGAGGATTTTGCTCAATTCCAGACGCAAGTCTTGGACATCATGGACAGAGTGGCTCAGCCAGGCACAGCAGCGGCATCCTTTCGGGAGGCAGACCCGAACGTCATATTTGAGAGGTTCCTCAAAAGAGGACCGCCTGAGTTCACTGGCGCCGATGACCCGCTGGTGGCCGACGAGTGGATTGTGCGGATGGAGAAGATCTTCAAGGTCTTCGAGTGCACCGGTCAGCAGAGAGTGCAGTTGGCCGCTTACATGTTTCGGGGAGTCGCGGAGGACTGGTGGAGGACGATTCAGCGTCATTTCGAGGCGATAGGAGACGAGATCGCTTGGACTGCATTCAGAGCGGACTTCCTCCGAAAGTTCATACCATCTCACGTTAGGGACCGCAAGCTGCGGGAATTTCAGGCGCTGCTGCAAGGCAGCATGACTGTCTACCAGTATGAGGTTCGCTTCACCCAGCTTTCTCGTTTTGCAGAGGCTCTGATCACACCTGAGTCCGAGAGGATCCGTCGGTTCGTCGATGGGCTGAGAGATGATATTCAGTTGAGCATGTCCTGCATCGAGCTGCCCACATATGAGGAGGCTTTGAGGAGAGCTTACTGGGCAGAGGAGCGTCTGCAGCGGATAGAGGCCAGTCAGCAGCAGAGGCGAGTTAGAGCCGCCCTGGTCAGACCGCAGCCTTTGCCCATACAGCCGCCATTCCAGAGACAGAGGCCAGCAGGCCAGGCCAGGCAGCATCAGTATCAGCGGCAGCCTCAGCAGCAGCAGCAGCGTGGGCCCAGAGTATGCTATGACTGTGGGGAGACAGGACACATCTCCAGGTTTTGCCCATTCAGAGGAGGACAGCCTCAGGCCCCGATGCTTCAGCTTCCAGCACCACCGAGAGCACCAGTTCCAGCTCCACCCGTTCAGCAGATTGCACCGGCACCCCAGCCACCTCAGCAGCAGTACCGTGCCCCGCAGCAGGCACGTGGACCCCAGCAGCCCAGGGGACAGCACTACCAGAGGGGACGATACCAGAGGCCCCATGGACAGCAGCGACAGCAGCAGAGACCTCAGGCTGTAGGTCAGGCATTTGCACTCACACATGAGGAGGCCGAAGCTGCAGGGAACGTCGTCGAAGGTACTCTTTCTATTTGTGATCAGATTGCTAGAGTATTGTTTGACCCTGGTGCTACACATTCCTATGTGTCTTCTGCTTTTTCATTAGTTCTTGGTGGGGTAGGAGAGGAGTTACCATACACGCTAGTTGTGTCTACGCCCGTGGGCAAGAGGGTAGTGTGTCAGACTTACCACCCCAAATGCCGAGTGCAGATCGGGGAGTGTATTATGTTTGCAGATCTGATCGTGTTACCCATGCATGACTTCGACGTTATCTTGGGGATGGATTGGCTGGCCCGATATCGAGCAGTGATGGATTGCTTCGAGAAGACAGTTAGGCTCACTATCGACAGTTCAGATGCCACGATCGAGTTTGTGGGTGAGAGGAGACCACCCAGCACCAGATTGATTTCGGCACTGAAGGCAGAGAGGCTAGTGAGATCAGGTTGCGAAGGCTACATCGCATTCATCTCAGAGGACAAGGAGTCCAAGGGAGTCGAGGAGATACCAGTTGTCTGTGAGTTCCCAGATGTATTTCCCGACGAGATCCCGGGATTGCCTCCAGTCAGAGAGATCGACTTCACCATCGAGCTTGTGCCAGGCACCGCACCGATTTCCAGAGCTCCTTATCGCATGGCTCCAGCAGAGCTGCGAGAGTTGAAGACCCAGTTGCAGAGTTGATAGACAAGGGCTTCATCAGACCGAGCATGTCACCTTGGGGAGCACCTGTGCTCTTCGTGAAGAAGAAGGATGGATTGATGAGGATGTGCATCGACTACAGGCAGCTGAACCAGGCAACAGTGAAGAACAAGTATCCTCTTCCCCGGATCGACGAGCTTTTCGACCAGCTTCAGGGAGCACAGTACTTTTCGAAGGTGGACCTGAGATCGGGATATCATCAGCTGCGAGTCAGAGAGCAGGATGTGCAGAAGACAGCATTTCGTACTCGTTACGGGCACTATGAGTTCCTTGTGATGCCGTTCGGGTTGACGAATGCGCCGGCAGTGTTCATGGCTCTGATGAACAAGATCTTCGCCCCGTACCTCGACAGCTTTACGGTGGTGTTCATCGACGATGTGTTGGTCTACTCCAAGTCCAGAGAGGAGCACGAGCAGCATTTGAGGACGTCTCTACAGTTGCTACGCGATAACCAGCTGTACGCGAAGCTCAGCAAGTGCGAGTTCTGGTTAGAGCAAGTAGTCTTCCTCGGACATATCATCTCCAAAGACGGCCTAGCAGTGGATCCAGCAAAGATCGAGGCAGTAGTGAACTGGGAGAGACCGAAGAATGTCACAGAAGTTCGGAGTTTCCTTGGCTTAGCAGGCTACTACCGCAGATTTGTCAAGAGTTTCTCTTCGATTTCAGCCCCTTTGACCAAGCTGACAAAGAAGGACGTACCGTTCGTTTGGACCGATGCATGCGAGGACAGCTTTCAAGAGCTGAAGGAGAGACTGACGTCAGCACCGATCTTATCTTTACCTTCTGGTACAGGCGGTTTCGTTGTCTTCACCGATGCTTCAGGGACCGGTCTTGGTTGTGTTTTGATGCAGGAGGGCAAAGTCATTGCTTATGGATCACGCCAGCTGAAGGAACACGAGAAGAAGTATGCTACTCACGACCTGGAGCTTGCAGCAGTCGTGTTCGCACTGAAGATGTGGCGGCACTACCTCTACGGAGAGAAGTTCGAAGTCCATTCAGATCATCGCAGTTTGTAGTACCTGTTCACTCAGCATGATCTCAACAACCGTCAGAGGCGTTGGATGGAGTACATCAAGGACTACGACTTCCCTATCAAATACCATCCGGGTAAGGCGAACGTCGTAGCAGATGCTTTGAGCAGGAAGACCGCCCTAGTCAGTTTTCTAGCAGCAGAGGGTGTGTGGACCGATGTCTTCAGTGACTTGGATGTCCAGTTTCAGCCGCTCAGCGATAGAGTTATGCTTGCCACCATGTCCGCATGGGAACCGGAGTTGCTTGGAGAGGTCAAGGACAGTCAACGCAGCGATCCT
The DNA here is from genome assembly GCA_012931725.1 of Litsea cubeba. Taxonomy (NCBI): domain Eukaryota; kingdom Viridiplantae; phylum Streptophyta; class Magnoliopsida; order Laurales; family Lauraceae; genus Litsea; species Litsea cubeba. The sequence goes on along the minus strand of CM022949.1, from coordinate 48,325,356 downwards.
AAGCTTGTCAGAGTGATCGAGCAGATTGACCAGAGGCCAGAGTTCAGACTGATTGGTGGAGTACTCTACTACCAGGACAGGCTGTGTGTACCAGATATCCAAGAGCTGAAGGACCAGATCTTAGCAGATGCACACCACAGCAGATATTCGATCCACCCAGGCAGCACCAAAATGTACAGAAACCTGAGGAACTACTACTGGTGGAACAACATGAAGAAAGAGATTGCAGGCTATGTGTCCAGATGTCTGACCTGTCAGCAGATCAAGCCGAGCATCAGAAGCCACCAGGGCTACTTCATCAGCTCGAGATACCTCAGTGGAAGTGGGAGCATATTACCATGGATTTTATTGCAGGACTTCCAGCTACCAGGAGACGTAATGATGGCATTTGGGTGATCGTGGATAGACTGACTAAGTCAGCTCACTTCTTACCAGTGTCGATGAGAGCAGGACTCGACGTCCTTGCTAAGCTGTACGTAGACAAGATCGTCTCTTTGCACGGAGTTCCAGCTTCGATTGTTTCAGACCGAGATCCACGCTTCACTTCTCACTTCTGGGATAGTCTTCAGCGAGCTTTGGGTACCAAGTTGAGCTTCAGCACAGCCTATCATCCTCAGACAGACGGACAGACAGAGCGCACCAACCAGACCTTGGAGGATATGTTGCGAGCTTGTGTTCTAGACTACAAGGAGAACTGGGAGGATTCCTTGCCACTCTGTGAGTTTGCCTACAACAACAGTTACCACTCGAGCATCAAGATGGCACCGTTTGAGGCATTGTACGGCAGGAAGTGCAAGACCCCAGTCTGTTGGGAGGAAGTTGGTGTCAGGAGTTTCCATGGACCATCTATCGTCGGCGACACCAGTGAGAAGATCCACCAGATAGTGGAGAACCTGAAGGTTAGCCGCAGTCGACAGAAGAGCTACGCAGACAATCGGCGCAGACCACTCGAGTTCCAGAAGGGAGACCGTGTCTTCCTGAAGGTTTCCCCAGCTCGAGGCACCCTCAGATTCGGCGAGAAGGGCAAGTTAGCACGGAGATACGTCGGACCCTTTGAGATCAAGGCCAGGATCGGAGATGTCGCCTACAGACTTCAGCTGCCAGCAGAGCTATCAGGTGTGCACGACGTCTTCCATGTCTCGATGTTGAGGAAGTATGTGGAGGACCCTACCCACATTCTGCATCACCAGTCCGCTCGACATCCAGCCCGACGCGTCCTACATCGCCAAGCCAGTCGCCGTCATCGACACCAAGGAGAAAGTGCTTCGGGACCGAACCATCCAGTTCGTGAAGGTTCAGTGGGAGCATCACACTCCGGAAGAGGCTACTTGGGAGCTACGAGACCAGGTGGCAAGAGATTATCCACATCTTCTACCGCAGGTATGTCCCTACTTTGTTTTTACATTTGGGGACCAAATGTTTTAAAGGAGGGAGGAATGTGAGACCCCCACCCCTGGTGGGCCCTCATGTGAATTTGAATACTATTTATTAGCTTAAGTATTTTAATTATACTAATTATGGGACTTAGTGAGGGTAGTTATGTATTTTCCTAGGGTTAGACTAGTGGTGTAATTAGTAGAGTCAATAGGGTGTCTTTTGTTATTTCTTAGAAGTTGGTTAGTTTGTTAGAGGCACTAGCTAGAGTTTTGTATTTACCATAGGGGGTTTGCACCAAGGAATCTTCTAGAAGCCCACCTAAAGACCCAAATACCCTTTACCCTAACCCTAATCCTATTTTAACCCTAAGGGCAATCTTGTCCCTAACCCAAAAACCCAACCTATATAAACAAAACCCTCCCCCCTGCCCTAACAACTACTGTTCATCTCCTTTTTCCTTTCTCTCAAGTTTCAATCTCTTCTCTCTTCTCCTTCTTCTTCTTCTTCCCCAATTCCCTGCAACGAACCCTCGTCTCCCCCCTCCAATCTCTCTTTTCTCTTCCTCACCCCAGAAATCCCTTAACAGAAGGCCAGCTGAGATCGACCTGCACCATAAGAGCTACTGTCGAGACCCTGCCTTTTGGTTTCCCTGTGGTTTTCTTTCTTTTCCTTCTACCTTCAATCGATCAAGGCAAGTGCACTGTGCTGGTAGTTTAGATTGCATGTTTCCTTCCTTTGATGGTAGTAGAATTTCAATTTGTAATATATATGTTTAGATCGATCCTTGAGCATGTTCGTTTGGTTCCTTTGGCCATTGATGGATGGGATTACCTCATTTGGATGATCAATGGCCGGTTGATGATGGGTGGATGATGTAGGAATGATTTATTTTGCTTCTGTGATGGTCTATGGAGAAACCCAGGAGAATTGGGTTGCAGTGATGGGTTTTCCGGAGATGGAATGACGAGAACCCACCTCGTTGTGTTGTGATCGGAATCGAAGTAGGACCACCCTTGGTAGATCAGGACCCTACGTCTATGTGAGGGGGGCCTGTGCGACCATGGGGTGCCACTTGATCTGGACTCTGATCAGAGGTGGACCACCATTCCTGTGCTTAATGAAGAGAAGTTGTGTCCTGTCGCAGAACTGGGTTCTGTAACAGAACACAACACTGATAGGAGAGATGGGCAGAGTCCAGCGATGGCCGAGCTCAGCACATACAGAGTCCAGCGGTTGCCGAGCTCAGCATTAATGCAGCTCAGCCACTGCCGAACTCATCACTTGCAGAGCCCAGCAGTTGCCGAGCTCAGCGTTAGCGCAGCTCAGCAACTGCCGAGCTCAGCACTGGCCGAACTCAGCGATGGCTGGATTCAACACTAGCCGAACTCAGAGTTCTGCCGAGCATGGTTAGGATAGATTCGCGTTTAGACGAGCTAAGTGTCTAGGCCGAGCTCTGTGCTCAAAGCCGAGTTCAGTGTTACGGCCGAACTCAGTGTTATGGCCGAACTCAGTGTTACTGAGCTCAGCGCCAGACCGGGTTCTGTGCCAGACCGGACTTCGAGCTTAGCCGAACTCAGTGCTTAACCGAGCTGAGAGCTAAACCAATCTCAATGCCTAGCCGAACTCAATGCATTTCCAGAACTCCGTTGGGTTGCCGAACTGAGCTAGGCCATTTGCCGAACTGAGTTGGGTGGCCGAACTGAGTATTCAATTGAGCTCCATTGCTTAGCCGAACTCCGAGATGGATTTCCAAAGGTGGGATTTCAACAAAGGAGATTAGAACCTGGGACATTCCCTTGAGCCAGGATTCTTAGTGTGCACGGCCAACTACCCAGGCCAGGGAGTTAGCCGAACTCACAGGAAGTCCTGGACAAACAGGCTTGCCTGTAGGTTGTTTTTCCTTCTCTGGTTCCAGTGTGCCGAGCTGACCGCCCAGGCCAGGAGGTCGGCTGAGCACACTGTGTACAGTGACGACCCCCAGATTCTAATTTCTATTGTTGCAATCATATGTAGGGCCCATTGACCATTCAAATAGACTCCCATCACTGTGCCAGCCACGAGTCAATGGTACGGCTCAACCTTGACTCGTGGGGTCCACTAATTAAAGTCCAGGTTATGTAATCTAAGATGATTCGACCTTTATACGTTACCAAATGATGCACACAACTTCTAAGCACCAAACACAATACTCCTTAGCATCTATGGTTTCACTTAAAGATCGAATTACCTGAGATGGACCTGTATCCGAGAGTGGACCATTTACCTAGGTTGGACTGTTGCTATCTCCCTATGATTCGTGTACTTGGAGATTCATCTCCCTCATACTACGATTATCACTCTATTGTCCTTATTATTGCTTATACCTGTTAATTAAATGGAAAATGGAGGACCTAAACCTAGGAATACGTAGAGGTGACCCGGTAACTTGACTTGGTGGATCATTGACCCGTGTCTGTGGCTAGGCGGGCCCTTTTTATGGCCTAAGTTGGAGGTGAATTACCTTAGAATGGAGAGGTTAGATTGTATGGGCTTGTGACCCATTAAGGTTGTAAATGGATCATATATCATTGAATATGGACTTGTATCTCATATGGACTGTTATAGATCAGGCCATGTATTTGGTGGGCCTTGGTATGGATCCAATGATGGAAGTGGACTTGGATTATGATCCACAGTTTATATTGAGTACTTGGACCTCTTAGGGACTTTTGTTAGGACCTTGTTCACGCAAGGCAAAGCCTAGACAGACACAGACCTTTATTGTTTCCGAGTCGGCATAGACATTCACTGAGTTGATTTAAGCTCAGCCAGTTGGACTGATCATCACTGGTAGGAGCTATTGAGATTTGTTGTGTGGCTATCATGATGAGCATTGTTGGGACGGACGGTGTGATGCCGGTTCCGGTCGTTGTGGAGGATGTTGATGATATTTTGCAGGGTTAGTAATCCCTAGCATTAGCTTAGGATCCCTACCGCGACTGTGTTCAGTATGGGAGGGCCGCGGCATAATATCCCGCGGTGACCAGCTTATGTGGATGTGCCATATTGTGTAGGTTTATTACTGTTATACTTATTATGATTCTACATGGTTATCTTGCACGACTGCATAGCATATGTACCTTTGTTACTCTCTTAACTTTATTCATGTCTCTACTCATTTGATGCATACATTCTATATTATCTGCATATTGTGACTTGCCAGATCTTTAGATCTGACCCACTCTTGGTGCTTAGGTCTTGACCCCGAGTTCGAGGGCGATGCGTTCGCACTCGTTGAGGTGCCCGTAGTAGGCGACTACGGATGGGGGCCGGCCGACCATGAGGTCGAGCCGGAAGGTGGAGAGCCGACACTAGCTGCAGGGGTTTGAGTGTTCTTTTGTCTGGGTTTTGAGAGACTTTTGTTGTGAGTTGGGTAGTAATGAAAAATATGTAATTAAACTTTGATTTGTTATCACTATACATTTAGGCTGGACTTCAGCCCATCTACATTTGACATATATACGATGATACCTTATGCTTCCGCTATCTCTGTATGGCTTCCGCTTATAATACGCTTCCGCAATAATAACTGTTGTTACATATTCGTTCAAAAATTTTTTAAATTGGACCTCACTGCGGACCTACGATCTTGGAAGTTCTCGGATTTTCCGGGAAGTAGCGCGCCAATTTCGGTACTTTGACGATTTTCTCGGTATCCGGAATTGGGGCGTTACAATGGTAGAGGATGTTTTAGTACAAATCGAGAAGTTCTACTTTCCAGTGGACTTCATCGTTTTGGATACCCAACCTGTGGCAAATCCTAATACTCAAATTCCGGTAATATTGGGTAGACCCTTCCTAGCCACTTCAAATGCACTAATCAATTGCCGGAACGGGGTAATGAAGCTTTCTTTTGGAAACATGACCATTGAGCTCAATGTTTTCAATGCGTGCAAACAAATGCGGGATGATGGTCCTGATTTCGAAGAGATTGACATGATTGAGACCATTGTTCAAGAATCTCTTACGGAGTCCACCGACCCCAATTCTTTGTGTCCCTTTGAATCTGATTTGCCTCATTCTCTTGACATTGAAGATGATACTGTTCAGATGGCCAGTAGTGTGTGGAACCCGAAAGCTGAGGAGCTAGTACCATCGGGGTCTAAGTCTCTTCCCTCTCAGGTGAGGCCACCCAAACCTGAGTTGAAACCCCTTCCAGTTGACCTCAAATATGCATACCTTGGGGATGATGAAACGTTCCCAGTTGTAATTTCATCACACCTAAACAAGGACCAAGAGGAGCAATTAATGGAAATACTTAAGCAGCACAAGGGTGCAATAGCATGGACTGTGGCTGATATTAAAGGCATTGATCCTTACGTGTGTACGCACCATATTTACCTGGAAGAAAATGCAAAACATTCTAGACAAATGCAACGCCGGCTTAACCCCACCATGCAGGAGGTGGTTAGGGCTGAAGTCTTAAAACTTCTGGATGTGGGTATCATCTATCCGATCTCGGATAGTCAGTGGGTCAGCTCTACCCAGGTCGTACCAAAGAAAGCCGGCGTCACTGTAGTCAAGAATGCTCAGGATAAACTCATCCCTGCCCGGATACCCACAGGTTGGAGGGTATGTATTGACTACAGAAAGCTCAATGCAGTCACACGGAAGGACCATTTTCCGCTACCCTTTTTGGACCAAATCTTGGAAAGGGTAGCAGGCCACCCATACTACTGCTTCTTGGATGGATACTCAGGATACAATCAGATAGAAATCGCCCCAGAGGATCAAAAGAAAACCACATTCACATGTCCCTTCGGAACTTTCGCCTACCGGCGAATGCCCTTTGGACTGTGCAATGCTCCCGCTACTTTCCAACGCTGCATGCTGAGCATATTCAGTGACATGGTGGAGCGTTTCCTCGAGGTCTTCATGGATGATTTCTCCGTTTTCGGTAATTCTTTCGAAGACTGCTTAAGTAATTTGGGAAAAGTCCTTGTCAGATGTGAAGAGAAGAACCTGGTGCTAAATTGGGAGAAGTGTCACTTCATGGTTCGCCAGGGAATAGTCCTTGGCCATATTGTTTCATCCAAGGGAATGGAAGTTGACAAGTTAAAAATAGATCTGATGTCAAATTTGCCCATCCCAAAAACCGTTAGAGATATCAGATCGTTCTTAGGGCATGCAGGCGTTTACAGAAGGTTTATAAAAGATTTCAGCGCTATCTCCAGACCACTGTGCAACCTTCTGTCAAAAGATACTCAATTTGAGTGGACTGAGGCATGCCACGAAGCTTTCACCAAGTTAAAGGGCATGCTGACTTCCGCTTCGATTATGCAACCGCCTGACTGGAGCCTGCCCATTGAACTTATGTGTGATGCAAGTGATTATGCGGTTGGGGCTGTGTTGGGGCAACGTAAGGAAAAGAAACCTTACGTGATTTATTATGCAAGCCGGACTTTGAATAGCGCACAGATCAATTACTCCACCACAGAGAAAGAATTATTAGCCGTGATCTTTGCGCTAGGCAAATTCCGTTCGTACTTGCTAGGATCCAAGATCATTGTGTTCACCGATCATTCAGCGTTGAAATACCTTCTTTCTAAGAAAGATGCAAAACCGCGTCTCATTCGTTGGATCCTTCTACTCCAGGAATTTGACATTGAAATCCGAGATAAAAAAGGAGTAGAAAACGTAGTTGCGGATCATCTATCACGACTTGTCATTTCTGAATCTTTGGAATCCACACCCATCCAGGATAACTTCCCTGATGAACAACTGTTCGCAGTATCCCAACTTCCCTGGTATGCAGACATTGCCAACTATCTTGCTACAGGCATAGTCCCAGAACATTGGAAAATGCAAGATAGGAATAAATTCTTTTCTGAGGTCCGAAATTTTTTCTGGGATGACCCATTTTTGTTTAAATACTGCCCAGACCAAATCATTAGGAGGTGTGATGAGAATGCAAAATGTTATATTTTTCTCCATTAATGTTTAGTCCTTTATACTTATTTGATGCCTAAATGTACTCACTATTCTTATATTTTGGTTTAGGATGCAAATGGAGGTGCTGGGTGCAAAACAAAGCTAATTGAGTGATTCTGGACAGTTTTGACATCGCTTCGTAATTTGAGCATAATTCTCTCCTCCAAACTCCAATTGAGATGATTCAAGATGCTATGGAACGCCAAGAAAAAGATCTACAACTTTTATGTTTTGAGTTTTGAGAGATTCTTGCTGAATCAAGAAGTTTCCAGATCTGAGTTGCAAGAGAAGTGCTCATATTTGATGCTAAATGGATGAAGAATCAAGCAGAAGGGCATTGTGGTAAATTTGATGAAATCAGGAGTTTCCCGGAACATATCCAATATTGGGCTCATATTGTCCGGAACGAAAAATGGTGCAACTTTAATTCTTGGTTCGAATCCAACAGAAGTCCGAGTGAGAAGATATGGTCAAAAAGAAGATTTTGACTAAGTTAGAATTTAGTTTATTATTTTATTAATTTCTATCTCCAAATCCCACGCCACTTCAATTCTCTCCATCTCACATCCGTACTTTTCCCCTAATTTCTCTCCACTCTCCAACGATTCTTTCTATCTCTTTTTAAGATTCTCTTTCCATCTTTCCTCATCTAAACCAATCATCTTTCTCTCCTTTTCCAACTCCAATGCCACCTCACCTTATTTCTCTCCTCTTTCTGCCATACATGCCATCTATAAATAACATTCTCCACAGCACTATATTGCACATTTCTCTCTCTCTCTTTCTTTTCTACTATTTTCTTTGCAAGTTAGTATGGCCCTGCGTGGCTAATTTTATGTAATTGGTTGAAGAAGACTGAAGCCTCGGAATAAATACTGTGAGATCTAATTTATTTTCATTATTCAATTTATGCTTTGAATATGGGTTGTTCTTCTGTGCTTAATTTGTTATCATGATTGTTTCGTTTAATTGCTAGGATGCATACTAGTTTATTTTTCGTTGCAATCTACTGCTAAATTAGAAATCAAATCCGTAATTGTTTGATCCCTCTAATTTGCGAAGCAACTAATATTTAATAATTTGCTGCTTTGGAAATTATTATATATTAGGAAGAACACTTGGCTAAATTAAATGCAACCGCGTGTGCTTGTGTTGTTTAGATTCATCAATCTCTCAAGGCCTTAATGCTGTTACTAGATTAAATCTTTGGCGCTTGTCTTGGATTGTTTAGTAATTAGGGATAATTAGAGCGCGTGTTTTCTAATTAACTAATTAAGGAGGTAGGAATTTAATTCCAATGATGAATATTCCAAGTATTAGTTGATTTATTTTTGCATCAATGATCAGTATTTAATTTCCAATGGTGGATGTTAACTTTGACCAATGCTTGTTAATTTGATTGAATTTCTTACTTTATTATTCTTTATTTGCTTTTATTCATTTTTTTTCATTATAATCAAAACCCCCATCTTTGATCACATAGCATAAAATTTGGCTAAACACTCTCCGTGGGAACGATCCTTACTCGCACTACTACATATATTTTTAGGAGTAAAGGTTTTATTATTTTTGGGTGCCTGCGACAGCACGACCAAATTTTGGCGCCGTTGCCGGGGAGTGATAATAGTTGATTTTTGTGCTTCATGTGAATTTCTAAATTAAAAAAAAAAAAAAAAAAAAAAAAAACTATAGCAGTTTGCGCCGGCCAGTTAATTTCTGTTCTTTTATCCCCTCTCAACTCCACACGGCCTACTGTTTCTCTTTATCCCTGTTAACACCACTCAGCAACTCTCTCTCTTTTCTTTCTTTTAAACATCTCTTCATCTCATTTCCTTCATCATCTCATCTCTCTTTATCTCATCTCATCCCAAATTCTCTTCTCCATCTCTCCATTAACAACTCATCTACACACCACCTACTGTCGCCTGCATCTCCTTGCTGACGTCATCTTTTTGTAATTTTTATTTATTTTTTATTTATTTTTTTTTTTATTAAAAAAAAAAAAAAAAAAACCGCCGGCATCTCCTTGCTGACGTCATCTTTCTGCAATTTTTAATTTTTTTAATTTTTTTTTATTTTTAATTATTTTTTTATAAAAAAAAAAAAAAAAAAAAAAACAGAAACGTCACCGCTTGCATCTCCTTGCTGACGTCATCTTCTGCAATTTTTAATTTTTTTAATTTTTTTTTTATTTTTAATTATTTTTTTATAAAAAAAAAAACATAAAAAAAAAACATAAAAAAAAAAACAAAAAAATTAAGAGTTTAATTTTTTATGCTTAAAATTTTTATTTTTAGCAATTTTTATTTTATTTTAGCATAGATTGTTTTTACTTTATTTGTTATTTTTTTTATTACTCTAAATTTTTCTTGATTAAATTTTTTTTTTCCTTCTTTCTTCTTGACAGTATATGCCTGAAACTCGATCTTCTAATCAAGGTGATTTGCAATACGATCCAGAAATAGAAAGAACTTTAAGCAGGTTAAGGAGGGAAGCTCGGAGAAATCTTGAAGAGAACGATT
>CM022949.1:48305487-48307987 GCA_012931725.1 Litsea cubeba | reverse complement strand
AATTCTCTCCATCTCACATCCGTACTTTTCCCCTAATTTCTCTCCACTCTCCAACGATTCTTTCTATCTCTTTTTAAGATTCTCTTTCCATCTTTCCTCATCTAAACCAATCATCTTTCTCTCCTTTTCCAACTCCAATGCCACCTCACCTTATTTCTCTCCTCTTTCTGCCATACATGCCATCTATAAATAACATTCTCCACAGCACTATATTGCACGTTTCTCTCTCTCTCTTTCTTTTCTACTATTTTCTTTGCAAGTTAGTATGGCCCTGCGTGGCTAATTTTATGTAATTGGTTGAAGAAGACTGAAGCCTCGGAATAAATACTGTGAGATCTAATTTATTTTCATTATTCAATTTATGCTTTGAATATGGGTTGTTCTTCTGTGCTTAATTTGTTATCATGATTGTTTCGTTTAATTGCTAGGATGCATACTAGTTTATTTTTCGTTGCAATCTACTGCTAAATTAGAAATCAAATCCGTAATTGTTTGATCCCTCTAATTTGCGAAGCAACTAATATTTAATAATTTGCTGCTTTGGAAATTATTATATATTAGGAAGAACACTTGGCTAAATTAAATGCAACCGCGTGTGCTTGTGTTGTTTAGATTCATCAATCTCTCAAGGCCTTAATGCTGTTACTAGATTAAATCTTTGGCGCTTGTCTTGGATTGTTTAGTAATTAGGGATAATTAGAGCGCGTGTTTTCTAATTAACTAATTAAGGAGGTAGGAATTTAATTCCAATGATGAATATTCCAAGTATTAGTTGATTTATTTTTGCATCAATGATCAGTATTTAATTTCCAATGGTGGATGTTAACTTTGACCAATGCTTGTTAATTTGATTGAATTTCTTACTTTATTATTCTTTATTTGCTTTTATTCATTTTTTTTCATTATAATCAAAACCCCCATCTTTGATCACATAGCATAAAATTTGGCTAAACACTCTCCGTGGGAACGATCCTTACTCGCACTACTACATATATTTTTAGGAGTAAAGGTTTTATTATTTTTGGGTGCCTGCGACAGCACGACCAAGGTGTGTGCCAGATGATGAGCAAAACAGTGTCATCTCCTTTGTCATTCACAGGCCTGTGGGGGCCATTTCTCTTCTAAAAAAACCACCTTTAAGATTCTGCAATGCGGTTTTTACTGGCCCACCCTTTTTAGAGATGTTCATAAATATTGCAAGTCTTGTGAAAACTGCCAAAAATTGGGTTCCGTTTCAAGAAGGAACATGATGCCCCTGAATCCAATTTTGATCATTAAGTTGTTGATGTATGGGGAATAGATTTCATGGGACCGTTTCCCCCCGAGTTTTGGTTATCTCTACATTTTAGTAGCTGTTGATTATGTGTCCAAGTGGATTGAAGCTATACCATGTCGGACAAATGATGCTAATGTTGTCAAGAAATTTCTGAAGGAGCACATATTTTCTAGATTCGGGACCCCACGAGCCATCATTAGTGATGGAGGTACCCACTTCTGTAATCGTGCAATTGAGGCTTTGTTTAAAACATATGGAATTACACACAAAGTGGCTACGCCCTATCATCCGCAGACAAGTGGGCAAGTTGAGGTCTCGAATCGGGAAATCAAACGTATATTGGAGACCACAGTAAACCCTACTCGCAAAGATTGGTCACTTCGACTAAACGATGCATTATGGGCTTACCGCACTGCATTCAAAACTCCAATAGGCATGTCTCCATACAGACTGATTTATGGGAAAGCTTGCCACCTTCCGGTGGAATTGGAACATAAAGCATATTGGGCACTAAAGCAGCTAAACTTTGATATGGAGAAAGCTGGAATTAAGAGGAAATTCCAAATGAATGAATTAGAAGAGATACGCAACGAGGCTTATCAAAACTCTCGTATTTACAAAGAAAGGACCAAGGTTTTCCATGATAAAAACAATCTTAGAAAAACTTTTCACCCGTCACAAAAAGTCCTTCTTTACAATTCTCGTTTGCATCTCTTTCCTGGGAAGTTGAGATCTCGATGGAGTGGCCCCTTTATTGTTAAGCATGTTTTTCCACACGGGGCGGTTGAGTTGGAGAATCCCAAGGATGGTTCAGTTTTCAAAGTGAATGGACAACGTCTGAAACCATTCTTGGAGCCATTTGATTCAGAGGACACTATTTTACCTCTGATTAGTCCTGACTATCAGGACTGACGAGCGTTAGATCTGACAGCGCTCAACTTTGTGTACATATGTATATAGATCTTCCTGCTTTGTTTTTGTGTATTTGCCTCATTTTGGACAGATTCACGGGAAATCTGCAGTATCCCAGGTGACTTCTTCACTTTACCCTCCGATATTTTCATCCTCATGTTTCATACGTTTAATTGCATTTCATTCATTTAAACATCGAGGACGATGTTCATGCTAGGTTGGGGGGTAGGAACAAGCACACTTGTCCATCTTTAGACAAAATTTTTACACCCTTTTTCTTTAATTAAAAAAAATTTTATTTTGTTTTTGAAA